>WYDI02011396.1:0-26985 GCA_009867235.2 Psittacus erithacus
TTAAGTGTTTTCAGGCAGTTGGCCCCTATTCTTCCCCTTCCCAGGGAAGAGACCGCATAATTAGGCCCCTCCCCCGTCCCCCTGCCCCCCCCCCCCCCCCCCCCGTTTAGCTCATTTGTCTTCACAGCATCCAAGAGAATCACAAGCATTTTAAAACATCACCTTCACTGTGATGGAAGAACATTGTTTATGTGCTGGGGGAAAGATCTGGATCAGGCAGCCAGGACACCAACACCCTCCACCCTCAACCTGACTGAACATCTCTGGGCAACCCCAGCTTCCTTGGAAGACCACGTGAACTGTCCTTTGCAAGGCACCCTGAGGGGAACACAGCATCTCAGAGCCTGCAGCTTTGAAGAGGGTCATTAGACAGTGCTGATGACTTTAAAGATTGTTGGAGGTGGCCCAGGCTAGGGCAATTAAGTAGGCAAGATGAACTGGTGGTGCCTGAAAACCTGAGGAAGTCAAATACCTCTGCTTGCTGCTGGACCAAGCTCCCCTTCCCTGGTATCTCTGACAGAGCTCAGCACCTCTGCAAACCAAGTCCCATCTCACCGTAACACAGGCATCCAGGAAGCTCAGAACAGACAATGCAGCATTCCACAGCAGTGGCCGGTTCCTAAGTTTGCAGCACCCTCAGCTTTCGCATACTCCATGAGTTTCTTCAATTGCCTCTCTACACACTCTAAAATGGGGCTAACAGAAGAAACGGTAGTCTGATTCTGCACTACCATTTATCTCATAAAACACCAGCAAAGCTTATGCCCCAAATTTGCAGCTCAGGGCATAAGTTTTGCTGGTGTTTCATCAATTTGTAACAATCTACCTCCTTCCCAGTAGCCTCAGACCAGACTCACAATGGCACTGTGTTATATTTGAAATACAAAGAAACATGCAAGGAATTTCATCAACTCCCTCCATGAAACACATGCTCTTGGAAGCATCCCAGAGCTTATGAGACATCTTAAAACAAATGTTCACGTCAGGTAGGGAAGAGAAAGAGAGCCAAGTTATGGAAGTTATCAACTTCCTAGGGGGTTAACAACATTCTACACTTGCATTTTGAATCATTATGCTTTCAGGATGCACCAAAACAGTGGTTTTGAACACTGGCGCACTGTGCACAACAGAGGAAAAACTCTACTCCCAAAGGCCCCATTTCTAAGGTACTGATGTTCACGACTGCTCCTAAGAGAGCTGGTTCTCTGCTAGCATACACTGCTGGAAAACAGGAAGGAGATAACAACTGATGAGAAGTCCAAACATTCTGAACACTGTTCAGAGGTAAGGAAACTGTCATTTCCAGATTGACAGGCAGAAATAAAGTTATGCACTGGGGTTTCTGCACGTGTCATTCTAAAATAGTAGGTATTTAATATATAGACTGGTTTTATACACAGATCAGAAACTTTTAAGCTAGTACATACCTACACCTAGTTTCCCATCAAATCATCTGTAAGCATCATATCATTCTGTGTCTACATCAAGTAGGAAAATACTGTCCACTTGCTTTCTCTTCTACCAGATTCACAGACAGCTGGGAGGGGTTGGAACATGGCTTCTTTTAGAGATGGAAAGAGATGTCAGTTGGCCAAATTGATTAACCTAATCACCAAAGGTTGAAATGGACCTTCCATGTGCTGGCTGTGCTGAAGCTGAGCTGTGGTCCTGAACACTGACCTGATAAAGAGCTATAAAACATTTCTGTCATAATGTAAAAATGACACAAACACAAGATATGGTCACAGATAATACCACAGACAGAAGCATGTCTTATATTGTGTGCTGACATAAAAGCGAGGGGTTTATATACTCAGAACACAAACCACAGGAGCACAGCTGAACCTTGGTCTCAGAGAGTGAAATTCCCAGACAAGCAGATAATTTCCAAAGCCCAAGCAGGATGTACCTATTGTGGCAAGCACCAAGTACAACACACTTCACTTACACATACAATGTAAGATTAAAACAGTCTGACTGGATAATGGCTACAGAACTATAAAAACTCCCTCGTAGTGACCTATGCATGGGCACAACACCCTACAAGAGGTGAACAACATGCACCTCTCTACAGTCTTGTTTTGCTTGGTACTGTGTTTCTTTTTTCAACTAGTGAGACTACCAGATCCTATCAGGGGCCTTACAGCCCTTTTTCCTGCACCAAGCACCTGACCTGCGTTTCACTCACCTCTTCTGCTGGTTAGACTGACTACACAGAAATGAAAACCAAATCCTCCTTAATTAAATGCATTCTTATAAGGAAAAAAAAACAAAAACAAACCCAAAAGGCAACAAAAAAACCCCTAGAACAAGACAACAAGAACAGACAAGATCATCACTGCTAGAGTGAGCAACTCTAGGTTTGTAACTGGGGAGTACAAACCACTGCATTGCTCACCTCTGGTGGGCAGACAGACGGGTGCAATATTGCTCAACAAAGGGATGGTTTGCACGTATCGTCCAGAACCATTTCTTCTACTTCCCCCCAGCAGGGTGCAAAGGTCATTATAGCTAGGATGAGAACAGTTCTGACAAATCAGAGTTGCTGTTTATATGAGACAGGCCCAAATCCCAGCAACTACAACAGGAAGCTGGACTGAGCCTCAGGTAAATTCCTCACTGACTATACGAGTGCCCTAGCATGTTTGACCATCCTCAGAGCAGTGTCAGAGGAATGCTGCGTGTCAGTGCTGAAGCATTCTGAAGGCAATCCTGGTAAACAATGTCTGCTCCACTGGATCCCCCAAACATGTGTCCTGTTTGGATATGTTAACATCTCCTGACTTTTTAGACAACTGCAACTTTTGTGGGATGTGAAGACTGGAAATGGAAGATCCTAAGTTCAGTACTTCTCTTTCCTCATCTACAAGATGTAGTCCATGTAACTGATGTTATCAAGGCTCACAGAGGAAAAACATCCTACAAACAAAACCCACCCTCCTGATCTAACAAGGCAAGCATTCCCCTGGCTAGTCTAGTTAAACCTGTCATGATTGTCTCATGCCAGCATGTCCTGCCTGATAAGAAAACATCTTTGTGAACACAAAGCAACCAGTTAAATTGTCCTAGGACTAGAGGCCATACTATTTCCTTCATGGAAAACAGCAAGCAACTGAATGAATTTTGCTAGCAAGAGCTCTGGCCACCTTTGCTAAGAGAAGAAGAGACATGGTCTTCTCTCTTTGCAGAGTTTCAGTTATTGCCAGCAGGGCACTACCCAACCTCTCCACTAACCTGGTCATTTAATAAACCAATAAGGAAGCAATTTACCCCTCCCTTGGCCCAGTTCTTAGATCCCTTCTATTTACTGATATACTCCCAACCTCTGTCACCGGTAGGCAGGGAAACATGAATGTGACCCAGCCAGATAATGGTGCCACTACTGTTCCTAGCCACAGCATGAGGGTAACCAGCCAAAGTTGCCAAGCTGACTTAGCAGCTTCTTGAGCAACAACAAAGACTACACATCAGGCTCCCAGTGCTGCAGACAGACCACAGTGCCTCAGCTTACACCTAACAGAACACACTGTCCAAGTTTCTACGCAAGTAACGTCTGGCGGGCAGTTTTAAACATAGCTTTTCCTCCTAAAGAAATGGCCATCTCAAACCCCATCATATTTGTTAAGGGATGGACAGATCTCTACCTAGCATATGATGAACTTAAAACCCCACTATATACCTACTACAAGAAAAAAACCCAGAAAAGCAGCACCGAAACTAAAGGCATGCATACAACTGGCATACACACCACTTCCAACAGCAAGAACTTGTTTTATAGACCCTTCCCAACTAACAGACAGGAAATTCACTGTGCAAGTTAGCCGCTTTTCTGCGGTGACATCCTGACTGGAGAACAAAAACAATACCACAAGCTCCTTTCTGAGTCAGGATTTTTCCCTCTTAAACCAGGGTCTTGAGTCACACATAACATTTCCTTCTGTCTGAGGCAGGACTGGCATTTGGCTCCAGGCATCTGCTGCAAAGCAGGAGATGATTGGTGGGGAGAAGACTAGGTAGCTTATCTTTCAGTGTGAAATCTAGACAGGCAACATCCTTGTTTCTCCTCTTTTCCCTCGTGCACACAAGCCAGCCTATATCCAGTAAAAGCCACTTTTGGAAGCCCTTCCCTCAGCAGCAGTTTGGTTTTAGTAAGAAGCAAGTCTGTTACCATTTCATGCCCTTTTTAGACTAGCTACGTCAACTAAACAGCATCTTTTACCAAAGCAAAAATCACTTTCCAGACAGCTGGTCTGCGCACAAAAAGAACCAGACAGGCTCTGATCAACAGTACTGCCTCTTCCTCACCCACACCTTCCTTCCTCCCTGTTGACGAAGCAGTGACAAGGGGATGCACTGTAGTGATAGAAGCACAAGTGGTAAATTCAAAAGCAGTCACCTCCATCCACATTCTCCAACTAGTAAGAATGCCAGCTTCATCTGAGTGCTAAATACCTTCAGGTTTCCAACCAGTGATGTTTGCCTGGATGAACTCAACAGCTTTCAGCACAGCAGCTTCCCACTATGTACCCTCTGCTTCTACATTGTTCTCCCCAGCCGAGCATTTGGATTAATTCCAGTGTCATGCTAGGAAATGGCTCATCAAGTATTCCACAGATAAATGTCACTGTGTAACAGCAGGTCTGTGCTGAACACTAAGAGCCACATGCTTTAGACTGGGGTTTCTCTTGGCAGGCTGGCTCTGAAAAGCACAGTAATGGCCTGCTCTGGGAATTATATTTGAGATTCTACCCTCTCCCAGCATCCTTAGGGACATCTGGGGGGATATTTTTTAGCTCACACAACTAAATTCCAACATCTCCCACAGATCTTATAAAGCCTTCTCCCTGGAGGGTAGGTATATCTTTCCCAATGGAGGCGAAGCATGCTCTGCTTCCTTTTCAGACAGGTAGAGGTGTTAGTGGGTTTTTGCCTATTGCCCACAAGTGTGCCAAGCCACGTGTTTTACCTATGCAAATAAGAGTAGCTGCAGATACAACATCTGAAAAGGGACCCAGACTGAAGGCATCCTCTGCCAGCTGGAAGGAGTTGAGAATTCAGTGTGTTTCTAGCCGGAGACAGCATTCACACCATAGGAGACAGATTACCAGATGCCCAGGTTTTCCACTGGTCTATAATTTCTGGGGTGGAGATGTGGACTGGAACCAGAGAACAGATTTTGAATCTTCTTCTTTACAGCACTCTGGCTTTCTCTAGCCCACGAGCAGATGGGTCATTTCCCACAGGGACAAACCCAAGACAGCAGCTGCTGCCGGGGCCCAGGCACAACAGCTGAGGCTAAAGGACCTCTTTGTATTTTACTTACAGGAGGCAAAAGTCAACAAAAGGCCTCCATTGTGACACACACACTTCTCCCCGACCCTGCCCCTAAAATATTTTAAGCCTTCCTGAAAAACACACTGCAAAACATGACCCTCTTTTGGGTTCTGTGTATTAACCAGGGGCCAAAGTCCACTGAAAAATAAGCTCTCTGTCTTTACTGGCTCCAGATGCTGCTTACTCTGAAGTCACAAACAGAAGACCAAACTGAACAGGACTGGAGCCCTTATGAGGAAATTACAGTTTCCCTAGCAAGGGCATACCCTGAAGAGGAGGCTTATTTTTCTTTATGCCATAATGTGGGTAAATGAGAAGAAACCAAAGCAGAGAGATTTGTATATATAATCATATAGCAGTGCATTTATATAATTAGACACAAGCACACTGTGTACAGTAACAGGCACCCCTCACACAGCCATCCCCTACACACCAGAGCTGCCTTGGTTTTTTTTCCTTAAGGGCAGGGGGAAGAAAAAGCAAGAAAGAAAAGACTCTAATTGCAGCCTTCCACCAATGCAGTCGCCATCTGGTAACTCAAGAGACACATGGAGCCGAATTATCTTAATTAACATGTTACAACAGTATTTAAAAAAACTCTATGCTTATTAACACTCAGCTGTGATTAGCCAGCCATGGAGGAAGCCTGCTAGTGCAATATTAATTATGGGTCTTGTCTATCTTTCTATTAGAAATATGCTTTTTTCCCCCCAGTGGCTTATCTCCTAAAAAGAAAACCATTAGCATCAAAGCCTGCTCTAAAATGCAAATTTTGTTTACATTCTACAACAGTCAAAATGTTTAGGCTATATGAAGCTGCTGCCAGGGGTGCTTCTAGAGCGCTAGGGATTGTCTCAATATAAAATGTACTTCTCTTGCTTTGCCCCTTGGAAAGCTTTGCTTCGGTTGGGCAACTCCTTCTCTCACTGAAATTTTAGAAAAAAACCCCACAACATTTCACGCCTTTCAAGTTCCTTTCTGCCTCCAAAACAGGAGCACAGACTGCTGCATGCTAGGCAGGGAAAACCAAGACACAGGGCTAACAAAAACCCGCGTCAGTGACAGGAAGATTTCCGTGCTGGAAAGCAGCAACCAAAACACAACTGCACTCCAGCAGCAGATCTGCCTCCCTAGAAGAGCGCTACTCACTATGACAACTGTATTATTTTCCCTGGAATAGGCCTACCTGTAATGCGCTCCCCTCAGATACATTCCCAAATGATTCAGCCTGACAAACTCCAAGACTAACATTGCCAAATTTCTCAGACTTGGCTCTGCATTATGTTTGCACAGGGCTGACTGCAGTGGGGCTCTCATCCACACCAGGCATTCTGGACATCAGGATAACACCAGATCATAAGACAAACACCTGGTGCTTTTAAACAAAGCCAGGATGGATAAATTAATTCCAGAAACATTTATGAGGAGGGGGAAACAAACCGGGAACAACTGCAGAAGTGTTTTTAAGATCTTCTGATAAAGGAATCTTATTGTTGCACACACGCACAAACACAAACCAGTAAGAATTGCTGTTGGTGATGTGTGTGGAAGCTCATGCAGCTTGCTCAGGTCCAGTAAGGACAAAAACCAGCTGACCAGTTTAATACAGAAACCTGCTCTCCCCGCAGGCACAGCACAGCTTTCCAAGTGGCACATGTTTCATTTGCTTTTGTTTCCAAAGGCTGCTTCTGGCCTCTCCATGCCTTCTTCCAACCACCCTATAATTACTTCCACGTGTTTGGAAAAGGAAATTAAGCAAGTGCGTAACAACACTTTGTATAATCGGCAGGGTCCTGGATTCTGGTTTTGAAACCCAAACCCACAGTCATAAGTCACACCCAGAGAGTTCTGTGGGTTCCTCCCCGCAAAAAAAAAATATTACAAGGGTTCGCCTAAGAAAGTTGCATATGGGTTTTAGTTTGAAATTCTAATTAAGAAATTTAAAGAGTCCAAATCTTCCTTTATATTGTAATGAGGAGATTGTTTAAAAAGGTAACAAGAATTTGTCAAAATAATTGGATATTCTCACCAAAAAAAAAAAAAAAAAGAGGCATCTGCACAGAGACTTACAGCACCGCCTGTGTAGAAGCAGGTTAGTAAAAGAGTTATTAACGTGGCATTTGAGTTCAAATTCAACATCTGCTGTCCTCAATTTCTGCTGCTAATTTTAAACTTCAACTTCACTCTTCACACAGCTTTGACTGCTCACCTTGTTCCTACTCGCCTCTTTCCAGAAACCTACAAAACTAAAACCAGGTCTCAATTCAGAGGTAACCTGCACATTTACCCTGCTGTTTCCACCCTAGGTGGGTTTTCAATTTGGACATGGTAATCCCTGAAGGCTGTCATTTAGGGTAAAAGCCTGACACACTCTGGGTTCTGGTCTCAGGAAAACCATCTGGCTCTTCAACAAAAACAGTAAGCCACAATAGGGAAAAGCATAATTATCAGATGATCATGCCGATTTTGGACGTGAGGTTTTGATAGGATAGGGATGACTGATTTGTGCTGACTGGTCTGTAAGTCCTGACTGAAATAAACACAGTCCCTGCTGACACTAGGTGAGGACACAGGGGAAATACACCTTCAGGATATGGCAGAGCAAAACTCATCTCTACCAGCAAGTGACAAGAAGCCTGCAATTTAGCAGTGCCTCAGATTTACAGATCACTACAAAACATTTCCACTCCCTAAACTTCATCTTAGTACAGTAATCAGGGTCCTTTTCCAGTAAGGCCTTAAAAGTTCTTCTTATGGCAGTTTCCCAAAATACCTCTCCATTGCAGGCTCCAAAACAGCCACTCAAGCTCTGGTAATGCTAGCAGCAGTAGGAGTCCATTGCTCTCCTTCTACTCTAAGGTGGAACTCTGGCAGACACCATAAACCTACACAAACAACTGGCTCCCCCTTACCTAACAGGCCAGCTTGTGCCTACCTTCTAACCCCAGTTCTGCCATGGTTTATTCTGAGACTTGACACAAATTATTGCAAAGTCATGTATCTGCTCAAGAGGCAGGGATTAGGGATGGGACACAGGAATCTCCAAAGTAAGAATTTCAGAGTTTAGAAAGGAGCCCTGTCTTCTTAGCTGTGCACGGTGATTGTAGTGACTAGCCAAGTCACTTTAAAGCTCTGCCCTGGTAGGACTCCTTCATTCGCTAATGAGCCTCTTGCAGCTGATTAATTTCTCATCCTTTCAGCAGCAGCAGCTGTTGACTCTGACTCAGCCTATCCAAAAAATACTAATTTGGAAGATGGGCCAATGCTGATCTAGCAATGGCATGCACATAGGAGATGGCTTTGTGCTAAACATTGTTCCACTTTCATCTATGTGGAAACTGAGAGGGGAAGCTCATAGCCCTAGGTTACTGAAGTTTCCCTCTGCAGTACGTCTACAGACAGCTTTGCTAAGGAAAGGTGGGTAAGGACAGCAATCCTGAAACCTTAATCTGCTACATCAACACACACTGGAAAATACTTTTTCATAATGTAATGACATTTTTCTTCTGACCTTTAGCTCTGTTTAGGACCACTGAATATATCTAGTATCTGGGCAGATTTGTTTATCCTTTAAGAATGACTCATCTCTGTCATGGGACCTGTCAGAACAAGTACTCAAATAATTTACCACTGCATGGGCAGAACTACAAAGAGTTATTAGTCCTGTCTCACTGGAAAGCCTCCCAAACCCACTTCATATTTTCACTCCAGAAGTAGTTAGGTTAGCCATAAATATTAAGTCATCTTTTCTACTGGCTTTACAGGATCCCAGCATCACAAACAACTTCTCTGCAAAGTCTGGCAGGAAAACAAAAATAGCCCCACTTGAACACTCCTCAAGTCATCCTATTCAAAGTGGGAGGCTCCTTACACTACAGAGTGACAGAAGTACTCCACATGGCAAACCTAGCTTCCCCAGGGATCACAAAGTCTTAGAGACTCCTAGTTATCTGCAAGTTCAGCTATTCTCAGCTACATTTTCTTGAACTGATTAGCTGATACAGACTCAATCCAGACTCCAATAATTTAAAGCTCCAAGATACACAGAATGAAGCTGAAGAAGTAAGCTTCAAAGCAAAGTAAGAAGTTTCTTGTACTGAGAAGAGCTAGCTATGATACACTTTTCTAACACACCTAACACTTCAACAGCGTTACGCAATTTAAGAGCTAGTGAGGCAATAGTAGGAAAGGTGGTGTCTAAGGTGGACCCTGCATAACCTGCACTGAAACTCAACAGCTACTCAGTATGTGGTCTTCCCTACTTGCTGGCAATGCAACTGGGAGCATTTTTTAGAAAGAAGGGAGGTCAGCCAGTGAAGCTATCAGTAAGCTTGCTTCGTGACTAGCAAGAGGTATCAAGTTCTGGTGGGATGTTGCTGCAACCTTGATTTACCAGTCACAGAAGACAACATCAGTTCTGGCAGAAAAGGCTGAGTCCCACACATTCCACCCACTCCGACTCTGCTGCAGAGCAAATGGCACATGGGAAGGAAATGGCAACTTAGTATAATCTTTACAAATACAGCATATAAAAGAATTCAGATTTTCAGCCACCTTCTTTGAAGAGACTGTCTTGCTATATAGATGTAATAGCTTCAGAGTATTTGTTTTATACTTCCATTTTCCCAGTACCTACCAACATCTCTAAGCAACTCAATGGCTGTGAAGTAGCAAATTGTCAAAAACATACCTAGCAGCAAACATGAAATTTTCCTTTCTGTCTTTCTAGCTGCTCATCCCAAACACCCACGGGGAAAACAAAGCTGAACTGTAACAAGCCAGGATTGGGAAAAACTGTTCAAAAACAAGCTCCCTCCACAGCTGGCAAGAAACTTGTCAGAAAAGATGTGTAGAAGGAGTTCTTGCCCTTTGAAATACTACTTGCCCTTTGATGATTTCACTACAGTCACTGTAATCAAAGCACAGGCAAGTCAAAATATCCAGCTGAAAAAGCACGTATTACAAAAAGGTTAGAGGTAGCAACTGCCAAGACAGGACCCATCTGTAGCCCTAGATGCATGACAAAAACTTAAGAGGAGATGAAATACCATTCCTTCCATTTGACATAAAAAGAGAATATAAAACACACAACCCATAACCTCACAGTAGAACTACTTCAAACCAAAACTCTTCAGGAAAGAAACCGTATCTCCTCTAAGACTGCTAAACTTCAGTCCTGCTTATCTGCACTTTGCTGCTTTTTAGCAACAAGAAATACAAGACTGTACATATTCTTTGCTTCTTATTTATATTCCCTGGTAACCTAGACACGCTCCTTGTTCTGTAATCATTAACACACCAAGTTAAGACTTAAGAAAAACCAAAGAAAGCAAATGTTCTCATAACACTTTATTATGGGGTTGCTTTTGCTCCTTTCCTGGTGTTTTTGGAGCACAGCTGGCCTGATAGATGCTCAGGAGCCTTGGAGACACACAACTCCAGCTCATACATACTGTCACAGAGCCAATCCAAAAAGCATCCCATCACCAACTTGGAGGTTATGGATCCTTACACCAGAGGGTGAAATTTTGAAGTGGGAGACACTGCAGCTTAGTGGCTCGAATTAAGGCTTAGGCACAAGGGACCCAGGCCTAAAGACATGCTCCACTGCTAAACAGCTAACCTGAGGTTTTGTCTCCCTGCCTCAGCTTCTCTCTTCAGGGAGCTTTCGTGCCTGCCTTTGGACTCTCCACACTACTTGAAACTATATATTCACAACAATTAAATATGACGATTTCAGAGTTCTTGTCACCAGTGTAATTAATTTCAGTGACAAGGATTTACAGATTTGTCTGCTTTAATATTTGTGTCTTCTTTTTCTAGACAAAGAAAGCCAACCCAGATGCAGGATTTCACAGCTCTGTAGTTCCGCTATGCAGGTATCTCCGGCCAGGAATTTACTTCAACCTTTATTGCCATAAACAGGACAATGACACAGCTAGGGACACACATGCAATATTACCATCTTGCAGTGTTACTGTCTGATTTTAACTCAACAAGCCTCCTTTTGTGCCAGCTGGTTTGTTTTGTTGGGTTTTTTTTTTATATTATTTATAACATTTCCTTAAGTCTTATTTATTGTTTTGAGGCACTTACTTGCTCAGCTATCTCAAGTGGCTTCCTTCAGCTACATCTTACCTAGACAGCATCATCAGCCATGTCAGAGCAGTTCTTGCTAAACCAGCAAGTGTATTTCTCAGGGCAACATACACTTAACAGGGTATCAATAGTGTGAAAATGCTTCACTGAGTTTTGGTTGCATAAAGTACCCAGAATCACACCTCAACCTCGATGACAGCATTTTACCTGGATCACTCTTGGCTTTGACAGGCCAAGCCTGAGTAACAATAATATAGTTTCCTGCCAGCCAGAACTTGGGGTCCAGGATACCACCTTATTGAGAAGAAGAGACTGTGGCAGGCCAGGTTCTTCCTTTCAACTCTGCTGATTTGCAGATGCTATTACAAAACCCTGTTTTGATTCTTGTGGTATTCAAGGAAACAACATGAAACCATTTTCACTGCTTGTTGTTCTATGCACTTTCCAGCCAGCATTTACAGCATCAAGTTGGAGATACTTCAAGTTACTCTTCAGCTTCTTACAGTTCTGCCTCCTCCTTCCTGAAGTCCTGCTGGTCCTCCTCACAGCTATCTTCCATCAAACATGCATGAGAAAACTCCTGCTCAGCTCCAGTATTCCTTCACATCAGACAACAATTTTCAACTACCTAGCTCCATAAAAGAGATGGTGTAGTTAGCTGGGGTTTTGTTGCTTTTGTCTTTTGGTGGGTTGGTTTGTTTGGATTTACCTTCAAGGACAGTTTCCACACATTTCAGTGATATTTAAGTAAACCCAGCAGTGGATAACAACAGTATCCACTACATCAGCACTTGCTCCTTTTTGTCTAAATTGTTATCCAGCAAGGCAACTTTTCAAATTTGATCTCAACTGCTGCAGAACCTTCTTGTCTTCACTAGGAGAGACAGAAGACCACATAAGAATTAAATGCTAACTTTACATTATAAAAACATGGTTATAATAGCTCAGTTCTATGAAATTCTGAGAAACAGGATGAGGTGGGAGGGCCAGATTATTCCAAAAGACAAGTAACTGTTTAAAGGATTGATCAATTTATGTATAGTTCACAATTCCCTAGAATATTAAAATCCTTTCCACTACTCTGATCAACACAGAATACATATGTGTAGACACTAATTTCATAACTCAGGCTTTGGAAGGGAAACATTAAGCAAGAGCAACCAAGACAGTAAGAGAAGTTATAGCCTATCAGCTAAAAACAACAATGTAGTCTTTCCCAAACAAAGCAGTTTCAAGAAGTTCCTTACATGGAAAAAGAGCATTTCAGAAGCTCCTGAGGGAAGAATACAGCACAGGAAGCTGTAGCAGCATGCCTGAATGCCACATGAAGTGCTCCACTGAGCACAAATGGAGGAAAACTCACCAGCATTCCCAACTTCTGCAGAGCTGGAGCCACAGCTCAGAGGAATACTGAGAACACCCTAGGGAGCCCTCACACAAGCACAGCTGGACCAGATCTGCCTCCCACATCACCACATGGACGCATGTGGTAGGAAGCAAGTATCCAAATCCCAGGCTCTTCCCCAGTATCAGTGCTCCCATCTAATACTGCCCTAACCTAGCAAAAAAACCCAAACAAACAAAACACAAAACAAAAAAGCAAAGAAACAAAACCCAACCAAACAAAAAACCCTTAAAAAGCATCTGTGTTTTTTACCCCAGTAAGAGTGCTTACACTATCGAAAGCCTAAACCAGAGGAGGGCAGAGGTTATGCCATTCTCTTTTTCCTCTGTTCTCTCAGCAGAGGCCTCAATATTACTAGCGCTGCTAGGGTAAAGTTTCTGCACCTAGATTTCCCTTCCTATACAGATCCAACTGCTGAACCTGCCTTACACACACCTTTGCAGGCCACACTAAGCTTCTGCCAACCTAGCCTGGCTTCAAGTAGTCATCTACTGGGCCTGGATACCGATTCAGCAAGCACCGTTTCTGTGAAGAGGCAGCTCACAAACAGGTCATCTGGCCCTTTCAAGAAAAAAGATTCCCCAACATGCAGGACACCCCATATCATAAAAGCTGACCCCATGCGTGTTCCCAAGTCACTTTTTCACAGAGCTGAAGAAACACCTCTTGCATGGGGCTCTCCAGACAGAGGCATCAATCAGGGTTCAGTTAGTTCCAAGGCACTAGACATCCATACAAGGCTGGTAGGTATGGCACAAAGCCTTCAGGCGCCGTGTGCCCTTCCAGAAAGGCAGTTGAAGGTCAAGCCAGATGTGCAGGCCACTGATTCCAGCCCACTTTCAGTCACTGTGTCTACCTCTGAACACCACCTATGCTAATTCAACATCCCGCTGCTAGACCCTCACCCTTACCTCTATGTCCCCTATAGAATTCAGGGTCTCTCTAGGCTCCATGAATTCCCTGAACTGCAGTCTCCCTCCTCATTTAAATAGATGATTCATAAGTTAATGCATTTTTCTCTCTCTGCAGCAGATGTTCAGATTTCTCCCACTGCACCCTCTGGGTTGTACTTCAACTAAAGAGGCAATAAACCACCAAGCGTTATGGCTAGATGGCATTTACCAGTTAACACAAACAAAGACCCCAGACACAGTGAAAATGAACAGTACACAGACAGTGTCCCTTCACCAACCATCTCCAAGATGTAGTAACTCTATGCTAGGCTAAATCATGATGTCTCTTCAGCTACTCAGGGGAGCCCAGCCTATCAGAGGCCTTGGTAAAAATGCCCAACAGCACCTACTGGTTTCCTGTTAGCGGGGTGACAGTTTCCCATGTATCTTTGAGATCCATTTACTGTATGGTTCAACCTCTCACCAGTTAGTGAAGTTTCTCACACAAAGGAAATGGAAAACCCACGGAAATCATGCTAAAAATAGCAGAAATGCTGCTCCCCAGGGAGACACACTTGGGAACTCTCAGCTGTGTATGCAGACTCCTTAAATAACAGATATGGATGTCTTATTCCTGAGAACTATTGGGGGAAAACAGCATGGAAGGAAGTTAATTTGGTGCTGATAAATTAGTGTCCAAACCATAAAATAGAGCTCCAGAGGAAAATCAGGAGTTCATTTACTAAAGCTATCAGTTACTGTTCTGTAACCAATCTCTTCTTCACACCAGTATGGAGAATTTCACATAACAGCACACACATATAATCAGGAAGAACAAGCATTACAGGGGTAACAACATAAACAGAAATTGGAGAGCTCCAAACCAAGACTTGATCACTTGAGTCAAGTTTGCAAGGAACACATGGTGTCTTGAACATACACTGCTTAGGAAGCCTATGGATCTACAGCAGGTATTACAAAGCCATTTTGATACTAAACACAGAAACATTGTATCCTTCACCCAGAGCTTTCCTGGTTTTGTTTGCATGTTTCCCCATCTCCTCTATATGACTGGGGAAAATGGGATTTGAAGACTTTAGGGAAAGAAAATAACAGAAAAACCACTTAGTTGTAAGGCCACAGACAGTGCAGAGCTACGTTTAGCAGGCAGCAGGGAGCTACCAGCACAAGAGGCAGTATAACAATTCCACAACTCCTTCTTTGAAACTTTTGGTAATTTTCCATTCTTCCAATCTTTTCCACCCCCATACAGTTTGCTCAAAATGCAGCAGTTACTCCCTCTCACCAGATACATCCCATCAAGCACAGATACCATCAGAACTTTCTTTCCACTGCCAATACAATTATAGTCAAAGACTGTCCAAAGGTGGCTGCTGCATTCAGTTTCACAGTGTTGATTGTGTCAGCCTGCAGTGTCATCCTTTATTCTGTCCCTTATCCACCCCTGTCTTTTCTATTCCCTTTTTAGAAAAAACTACTTTAACCACACTAAGTATCTAGGATACTACTCATAAGAATAGCTACATTCTAGTAGTTCATATGGAGAACAGAGGATAACAGTTCTAGGAAACAGCTTAGCCTCAGTGGAAAGTAGCTCAAGTTTCGGAAAGAATGGAGTTAGAAGTATCTACTTCCCAGCTGAACTTCCGCACAGTAATTTGTATCTTTCATCAGAGTATTAATGAAATACTGAACAGCACAATCTAAACTAATCGTTCCTCTGTGTCCCTTCCTCCTAAATCTCTTCTCACTGGTCAGAGCAGTCAGCTGGAGTCTGACCACACACCCTCCAGCTAACACCACATTCTCTCTGTGCATGCAAGCAAGAGCCTTCTAAAACCTCACAAGAGGATCTTATGTGAGGCTCAAAGTACAAAAAGCACTTTCCTGAAATCTCTGGATCTTTTCACCAAGTACTCAGGGATTTCAAAGTTACTCTTTCAAAAATTCATGTTCAAGACCTAGCACTGCCAAGAAATAGATTTTCATTCTCCCAAAGGGTTACCCAGCAACAAGCCTTAAAGTAGGTTCTCAGTTCTTAAATTGATGCTACAATTTTGCAAAAGGCCATTTTGTGGCTAACCACCATTATACTGTGTCAACTCCCACCAGACATAAAGGTGACTTCCCTTCCAAGAAGCAGAAACAGAATTTAGTGTTAAGAAAACCAGGAAGTTCATAAAAAAAAAAAGAACAGACCCACTGCTTGTTTCTACTCTTTTTTTCTTCATATCTTGCCTGAAGGACAAAGAGGGCAAAGGCCTCCCAAGCACTAGGAAAAGTCACCTGGATTATGAAAGTGGACCTTTTCCTCCCCATTTTCTTCCCAGTTGGTATAGCTTCACTAATAAGGTGCGTGGAGGTGTCTGTCATATTAAGTGCCATGATCTACTTTCATAGCCCTGCCCCCACAAGCATCAGAACCTAAAGCCATGAACACAAATCACAGCAACGTAGTTACTGCACATCAAAGCTGTCGCTGTCACTCTTATTCTCAGGGTGGAAGAGACAATCAGACAGTTGACATTTACTCTTTAGCTCAACAGAATAAACAGAAACCAAGTCACAATACCTCTTCCGCTGCTCTGGAAGGATGCTGAACCCACGCTATCCTGCAACAACCGCAGTGCCAGGCCTAGTGTCCCTTCCGCAGTACCATGACAGGGAACAGCGAGCTACACAACTGCACCTGTGTTTTCTTCTCAACAGCTGTACTTTCTGAAGTTATCCCTTCCTGCTCCTCTTCAGCTCCACACTGGCAAGGAATATCACCCCAGTGTGTAGAATGCACTCCAACAACAGCATTCCTCCATAACAGAAGCTTTTTGTGTCATATAACTTCTTACTCACAGGCACACACCTTTGACAATTATGGTAACTGCCTGCATTGGAAAGCAAAAACACATTTAAAGCTCTTTTTTTACACAATTAAAGCAGGTTGAAAGTAAGAAGCTGTCATCATGTTGCAGGCAGAACTACATGTATTACTATTACACGTTCTGAAGACTACTGCTTTGAAACTTCTAATCCCACCCTAACACATTTACTGGCAACAGATTTCCAGTCTAGACTCTGCCAAAAGCTCCCAGAAAAGTAGTTTTTCTGTAATGCCCCATTCTGAGAGGAGGTCATGCAAATATAGGTGCAAAATTAAGGACCTGGCACTCCTCAGAAAAATGGTTAAAAAATTTAAAAACAAGGTTCACACCAACAGGAACATGGAAATCCTCTTGAGCAGTCACAGCCTACTACACTGAAGCAAGCTGTCTGGAAGCACAAAAGACCTGTACAGACAGAACTATGTTGTAGTCAAGATATCCGGGGCTGCAGGAACCCACATTACAAGAAGGATGGTTTTGCACAAGGTGCTTCAAGGACAAGAACAAACAGCTACTTCTGTTCTATAACATCTGCATTGGCTCCAGTCAGGGGACATGCTTATTCCATATTCCAGCACCTGAGGAGACTGACCAAAACACAGCATGCAGCTTTCAAACACTCTGCTTGATGACTTGACAAAAAATATCTCCAAGAAAACTGCAATAAACTGTCTCATCATTGGTGCATAAAATTGCTTTATCCAGCATACTGGTTTCTAATAAATTACGCTCTGGAGAGTCCTCATGGCAGGGCTCATACCAATGCTGAAGGTAACAGAA
Organism: Psittacus erithacus; assembly: GCA_009867235.2. NCBI lineage: Eukaryota > Metazoa > Chordata > Aves > Psittaciformes > Psittacidae > Psittacus > Psittacus erithacus. Next base: position 17,412 of record WYDI02011396.1, read on the forward strand.
AAGCCTGTTGTTACTGGGCAAACTGGGAACACAGAAGCACCTTTTCAGGCAGAAGTGCATCTGGAGAATTAAGCTTCCCTCCATCAGTATTCAGGGCCTAGACATCGCTGATAATGTGTCTGTCCTCATCACAGAACTGGACAAGCTGGAAATAGGAAGCTCTCTAGTGCTGCTGGCAGACTTTTTATTACAGATAATTACTATTATCTGGGGGTACACAGCCACCAAGAGGAAATGAAAAGGCACATGGCTCTACACTGCCTTCCTGAAGCAACTCTGTTCATCAATTTCCAGATGTTAGTCAGTTGCTCTGTCACTCAGAGTAGTCTTGGATTACTCAGTCATCACTGGAATTTTGCAGCTGTCCTTCAGTACCGCATTGCTCTTTCAGATTGTTAAACACACTGGGCAAAATTTTCAGCAGTGCTCGCATGACTTGAGACATTCTCTCCCCACCAGTGGTTATCAGGAGGACACAAGCACTTTGGAAAATTTCAGTTGACGGTAAATATATCTGTCACCAGAGCCATCCCACCAGACAGCTTCCCTAATTTAAAGAAGATGCAATGCAATTTTTCTGTGTTATTTACTTGCTTAGCCACCATATCACTTTGTAAAGACCAGTTTAAGCTGACAAAACAGCAAACAATTTAATGGAAACTAAACTATACCTTCAAGAAGGGAGGAATTTCTGACACAAGCTTTTTTTATACAAATTTACTTTTTTGGCATTCTGCCCCATCTCCTTTCTCTCACCTCATGCACTCTTGCTGCTTGTTACACAGAATCCCGTTACTCTGCTCAGTTATTTCCTTGCCATATTTGTCTCTATTTCATGCTGACAGGAACAAAAGAATGAACAACTTTATTATAAGGATCTATTTGAAAGTTGGTATCTCACTTGCTTCCCTGCATTTAGAATTCCATCTTCTTGCTCTGGTTTCTTCACTCCCAGTACATCAGAGGCATATTAATTCAGTTCTCTTAACATCTACTGACACAAAACACTTGCAATGGGGGATATAGCAGTCAAGTTCTTATGTCTTCAATTATTTTTACTGAATTGCCTCTTCTTCTTTTAAAATTTGCTATCTTGTTAAAAGCACATTTGGAAAAGCCCACAAGTTTGCTACTAGCTATTTCCAAGTAATTAAATTCATTAAACCAAACAGGGAGCAAGGGAAATAAAACTACTTTCTCCTTCATGCTTTTTTCCCCTCCTCTTGCTCCATAATTATAAATGCTTTTATACCACTAAACATTATAACCAGCACTCATTAATTCTGATTTTTGCAGCCCTTATCTTTCTCTTGCAAGCCTTAAAACAGTAATTGCCATGAGGTTGGAAAGAATGACAGAGGGTGTCCCCCCACCAAGTAAACCCAAATTTTGATCAGTCCCTCAGAATTAAGGCTATTTGTTGTTTCGTGCATTCTTTAGTTCTCAGGTTTTCCATTCACAACGCTCAGATTTAGTTTTCTCTCCAGCCTGCTTCCACCACAATTCTGAATATTTAATTCCTAACATCATATCCAGAAAAGGTGCTTTAAAAAGAGGATGCAGAAACTCACACGTCCCAAAACCGGCCACACAAAGATGCACAGCAGCTTAGTTTAAATGCAAATTCAAAAGCCTGTGCAACTAGAGCTGGTTGCACAGCGACTCAGTGACTAACTTCCCAAGGAGACAGCTGGCAGATTTGCATAGCTGTGTCTGCTGGTGCATCTGCAGAACCAGAAAAAGGGACAGGACAAGACAGTGACCACAAAGACTTGCATCTCTGCTGCTCTGTGCTTCCTGTCCAGCTCATCTGAGGCACAGGGCACCCAAAAGCTCCACCATCCTTGCTGGCATCTTATTGTCTAGACACAGACTCCATCCTTGTTGAAGTTTATGGACAGATGTGTGCTCTACAGAAATACACAGCTTAGAACAGGCCTGGAGACTGGCAGTTAGAAATATGCTGAATAAACACACACGTCAGCAGCCACCACGCTCCTGGAAGGCCTTCCACAGTTCCTGTTTTCACATGGAAAAGTTAAATGCCTCCCTTCCTCAGCACACCAAGTACCCTGCACTGTGTTTACAGAGAAAACTACTTTTGCTCCTCCCTGATGCCCTGAGGGACAGCTTATCTATGGCCCAGGCCTGCCACCTCTCTCAAAGAGCTATGCAGCTCTTCCAGCTGATCTCTGGCTGCTCTCTCTGCACAGGAGCCAGGACTCACTTCAGGAGTCCCAGCTCATGGCTGCTCCCAGCAGCACCCAGAGCAAGGGAAGGCCCTGACTCAAACCAGCACTGCTTTGCAAAACCACTCAGTAAGCTATGCCCTACATGAACATGCAAGTCTTTATGGGCACACACAAAGATTAAGGTGTATGAAGTCTTCAACCTAAGCATCTAATAATGTCTCTTCAAAACACACCTTTCCCTTCTTATTCAGCACTTCAATACCCACAGCACTAGCAATACTACTTGGGTCAAGGCTCCAGGCAACCACCAACATTTTCTGCTACATGCCCTCCAACCATGCACACACAGTCAAGACAAGGAGCTCCTAATTTGGACAGTATGGGTCAGATACTAATTTTAGGACCCGCACATGGTTGAAAAGGTTGCACAAAGTACTCTTGCCTATCTCTGGTAGGCAAACAAGACAATACCCTTTGTTCTCTTCCCCCAGGGACTAGATGACCAGCCTGCCTGGCCTGACCCATCATTTCTACAGCTAATGGAACTGGAGAGAAGACAGCAGCTATGGGGATTTTCCACTAGGGCCCAGTGTACTTAGGGCCTTGATGCAAATTTCCAGCACAAGCAATATCAGAAAGAAAAAGTGAAGTCACTGAAAAATGAAGATCAGCTGAACATTGATCTGAGGTGACAGTAATGCACCAGAGTTGCAAGAGTCAGGAGTTTAGTTTCACTAGAGGAATTTTTGTTTTTAAAGGCCACCTTATAAAAACACTATCATTTTCCCAAGGAACCACCGTAAAACCATGTGCCTGAGCACAGAAAGCGCTTTCTTGGTATTAGAACAGGTGTGGAAGGCAGGCAATGAATAGGACGTGTGCTGCCCATTTCCTTTGGTTGAAATACATGAGACAAACTACCTTAACTTCGTCCTATAAGCATGACTTCAGGATACTTCATCATACAGTTGTGACCCCAACACAGGACATTTAATTTAACTTTTCCATTAGGAAATTCTCAAGACAGCTTCTCCAAATCAGCAAGAAAGTACTGTCAACTGTGACAGCAAGAATGTGACAACTTCACATCTACCAGTCCACATTTAGGCCAACAAACAGCAGCAACAATCCACTATTAACATGGTGCAACCACCTTCACCAACCCTTCAAGATCCACATGCAAGAAAAATAAAGGGAGAGATGGCCAGAAAGCAGCTTTTCAAATAACAGCCAAAATATCCTCCCCTCAGAACCAGAGGGCTGTGGTAATCCCCTTTTTGAAATGCTAATGTCATTACAACCATAGCACCAGAAGACAAGTGGTGAGGCCTGGGTGACAGAGCCTCTGCTGTGCCCTTACACAGACGATTTAAGCTGGGTCTTTTGTAACTCTCCTCCCTAAAGCTCCCTGCCCCGCATCATGCTTGACAGGAGCTGCAGCTGCCATCCGACCCCTCCGGAGGAGCCAGGGTGGAAAGATCAAGCTGATGAATTGATGCATGTGGAGCGGGGGCCCAGGGCACAGCAGCCGTACACCATGGCCTTGTGCTCTCCAAACACACTGGAACAAAGAAGGGCTTGGGGAAGACTTGAAAAAAGGCAAAGCAGAAGGTCCCCAACTGCGCTCTTGCTACTGCTAAACAACTGTACAGCAGTAAAAATTGCTACAGCTCATCATTAAACTGGGTACAACGGATACTGGGACAGGGGAGCTCAAAGAAACTAATCAACATACATACATACATCTATCCTCGCAACCCCATGAACCAGCTTAGCCTTGGGGAGGAATCCTTTCCATGGAGAAAGCTACTCCATAGGGATGGAGAGCCATCAACTTCCCTGCAAAAGCAACTCTAACTAGTTGCAGGGAGGTCAGAGATCAGATCAGGCACCACAAGTTTACATCCTGCCACCACATGATATATAACAACTGACAGGGAGACCATCACCACAATGGCCGAGAAGCAAATAAGCTAAGTTTTACATTAGGTGAAACATCTTAACTGGAAACTCAAGCTTAAGACTGAAATAACATTTGCTTTCCACTAACACTGCTGCATTTACAATGATTCCCACCTTACCATGAGAGTGGATGAGGCTACTTTAACACCACAGAAATAATACATGAGAGCCCAAATCCTTCTGCTGGAAAAGAAATAGGAACTTCTTTTCTTGTCACCTTGGAAGTTCAGTCATCCCACTGCTGCTTAGGTGTTTGAACTTATACCTCTGGAGACGTATCTGCATTAAATGAAGAGGTCAACCTCTATTCCCACAGAAAGAAGAAAGATGACAGACTGCTCTGGAAAAGGAGATGTGTTTGCTGTCGTCTGTGCAGGGTGCACACAGGCAAGCAGCTTTGAAATGCTGCCACCAAATCCAAATAATTTTTAAATTAAAGCTACAAAAGCTTCAGTTCTGCAGGCACTCTCCCTTGGTGCTAGTAACAAACCAATGTTAGGAGAAGAATGTTCTCCACTTCAAGAAACTAATTAAGAGTTCAACAGATGGAAGCAGACTTAGCAATAGATCCTTCCTTGCTAGGAGAGGATGCAGAACAGACATTCATTTTCATCCTCTCAAATCTCTCCAGAGCATCTGACACAGCCAAGCGTGAAATACTCCTGATGGGCCTCAAACAAGTGGGAGGTGGCCAGAGGTATGCAGTAAAACAGACGAACATTTGCTCACCCGACTGCACTCAAGAGAATGAATCTCCTCACAACACCCCTAATTAGCAGCTTCTACCGGTCTCTCTTGGTTTTACTGACAGCAAGAATCAAGGATGCTAAGAGCAGCCCTACCTTCGTACCAGATGGCAGGCTGCAACATCCACTTTCCCTCATGCCATTTCCCCCACTACCCATCTAAACTCAACTCTAACATGGATTCAGCTCATAACTGGAAAGAGCTGATTAAAGTGGGACCAAATATGACCAAGGCAACACTGATATCTCAGCTTTCCCAGTACTGTATATCTCTCCCAACTATTCCAAAAGTGGAGTCTAGCTTACTAAATGCCATGGAGGAAACAGCCACCACCAAAGTGCAAACCATCAACTTAAAGCTAACACATTCAAGTATTTAAGAAGTAAATACAAATAAAGAAATTCAAACCAGGAAGGCCCGAAGGTTAAAATTACAGTAGCTCAAGGACATAATACTTCTACATTGCAGCAAGACTAACTTCTGCTTTGGGCTGCTGACCACAGCATTTGCAACAAAACTAGCTTGTTGGGAAAGACAAAGAAATGGAGGACTAACAGTATACAACTGGAAAAACAAACTTGCCATTTTAATGAATTTCACTAAGAGTGAACTCATTTGCAAGGCAAACTCATTGCAGCTTGCGACTATGTTCAGGCTTTTCAGCTTACATATAAATCATGAATAATTTCCTCAGTTGAGATAAAAGTCACAGTTGAACCTAACTACTCAAATGACAAAACCTTTATCTTTTCTTAGTATCATACAACCTAAGTTAATTATGCCCAAAAAAAGTGTTTACAATGAAACCTGAAGGCTGATCTCCAGGAGGATTCAAAAGTTACTTTTTCTAGGAAAAGAAAACCACCAACAGAATGGAAGAAGTGCTAGCTTTAGGATAATAAAGAGCATTACAGTAATGATCATTTGCCTGTGTGAAACAGAAGTAAAGATGTGCTGCAGCATAACATGTGGCTCAGCTCAACTGACAGTACTGGCTCTTCACAAGAAGCACGTCAGTAGGTCTAAACCTTGACCTACTGGAGACTGGTTACTCAGAAGATACATCCCCAGGACTCTGAGTCTCCAAGTTAGCTGATCTGAAGATAGGAGTGGAATGGGCCAGAGGAAACAACGTTAAAAAACCCACACTTCTCTTCCAGCAAAGATAAACCAACAGCTGTGAGTTTTGTGCGACACACTGGAAGCATGCTCCTAAAGGTCTCCACAGCATCAGGTAAGTCTCCCACATATCAATTTCCAGGATGCTGGAGGTCCAGAAGAGAAGCAGCACCAGAAGTCCCTAACCTACTCTGATATAACTTTATTCCATGCATAGGGCGACACACAGGACCCACCAGGAAAACATCACATGAGCAGGGACCAATAAATACCTTGGTGCTGACAAGGATCCAGGGTCTAGCAGCTTTAACAGGTCTATTTTGTTTACAAGAAAGGGTTCCTCTACAGTAGGTATATCAGCCAAATAAATGCAGGATGATGGGGGAGAGCAAAGCAGCTTTTAACTCTTTAGTTTGAACACAAACTAAGAAAAGCGGAACTTTCTGAGAAAGTCACAGATATTTCTCTAAACACGGCAGCAACCTCCACTTGAAATTCCTTCCTATGTATTGTTTCACATACAGTTGCTATAATGGTCTTTTGCAGTTTTTCTCCCCACTAGATCCCCAGCCATGATATGAAAGCACTTGTATGCAGATACAGCCAGTGCTCCAGCAACTGGCATCTTTACTCTCCTCTGCTTCTGCCTTGAAGAGATTCACGCCTTGATGCTTCAGTCCCTGGAGGGCACACACACTTTGTAACCCTCAAATTCTTAAACTCTGTCAGTGTCTTTTTAGTCAGTCCTGATGCATATGGAAAAGCCTCAAAAGCCTGATATTGTGAAGGCATATCCTGCATCCTGATGTATTAAGAAAAAAAAAAAAACCCCAACCAAAAATAAAAAACCAAACACACCCATATATACTTCTACTAGAGTTTTTCCTCCCAAAGCCATACTATTCTCAACCATTCTAAATTGCTTGCATAGCAAAAACACTACCTTCTTTCAGGACTTACACTACACTTAACCATCAAACAACTAATTGGCTTTTTAAACCACCAAGATCTTTTTCACAACTCCACCTGTGGAAGCCTTCACCTCCCTGTTTTGCTGCACTGCTCTGTTCCCCTCTTCTCCTTCCTAGGATCTTATTCTCTCCTGATCTTTACTCACCTTCAATCTATTCTACCACCTTCCTAAAAATCTCCACTCACTTCTAGTCCTTTTCTGTGCCTTAAGAGTCTCCAGGTACCTCCACTTCCTTCAAAATGTTGTAGCTCTACCTACACCAGAAGAACTTCACCTGTTGTCTCAGCAGCTGGTATCTCTGCTGAAAAAGAAGCAAAAGAGAATGCAAAGTTGCCTGAAAAACAAAATTGTTTTACTCTGATGGCCAATTTTATGGACACCTAAGGGTATGCCTGACACAAAACTCATTATACACCGTGTTAAGCTTTTTCTCAGGACACAGAAAATGTTCCTTCAAGCCAAAAAAGCAGCAGCAGCCTCCAGCTTACAAGTTATGGCTCTGCATGCGTCAGGCCTACCATGCTTGTTCCCTACCTGTGAGCTGAAAATTCAAGATGTTCACCCACCGGAAATGCTTATCTCTGCAGTATTTTCAAATCAGACATGCTTCTCCCTTTACTGACCAAGTAAAAGATGTATCTCAAAAGCATTAGTCATGTTTTGTTCTGACCTCAAGCAAGAAAAATTTTACCCATAGAATTAAGATGACTGACTAGATCTAAAATGCTGAGCCTGCAGGATTAAAGATGCTCTTTTGGTAACCTACAGTTCAATTCTTTGGCTTCTGCTTCCCCGGAAATGCTTTCTTTAACGCCAAGCAGATAGATGCGCTTATCCTTGCATTCACAACATTGGCCCTACAGAGAAGGCACACAGGAGGCACCTCCAGCAAGCACCAGCCAAACCAAGGTAGACAGTGGTGTGAGAGCATCCCCACCACCTCTTGAGGTCTGGCAGTCTTCTCAGCACAGGAACTCCAGAAGTTCTCCTCCCCCTTCCATAATACAAGGATCACTCTACTAGGTTGAGCCAAAAAGCTCATCTTATTCTTCAACAAGCCCAACCCACCAAGCGCAATCCACCTAGCACATCCTGTAACTCACCTAAGCAGCCCCACACCTAAGGAGTTACTTCAAATCCCTTCCATTGCATCTGGAACCAAGCAATTCACCAGTCCTCCAACTCCAGTGCAACACTTTGTAAAAGCAGAGCCCCAGGGGAATTTCTGCTTGCAGAGGAAAATGAACACTCCCCAGAGGTTTCAGTTAATTCGAAAGCAAATGGATTTTAGATGCAGATCAGTGCACATAGATAAGCAGGTACAACCTCTTGAGACAATGCCATGCTCCTGTCGCTGAGTTTCAATTACTCTCACAAAGGTACAAGCACTTTTGAGCTTGCTACTCAAGTGCCTTCAGCTCCCTACAATCACTCTTGACTATCCGCAGCTTGTTACAAGCTGTGTCTTTCTCATTCCACCTCGAGCTGCATCTTATTTTCCTGCTAGAACAGATACAGAAGCCAAATATGCTTCCCAATTCCTCCCACATTTACATATATCCATAACATGCCCACTGGAAAGACTTTAGACTTTTTCCAAGCACAGGAAATGGAAAGCAGGAAGCAGGAATATCCGATGGAATATATCCAGAGTCACACTCTGTGATAAGTTATTAATCTTTCTTGATTAAAAGAAACAAAAAGGGTTTTGCCTCAGCTTGCCCTCTCTGTCCTCTCAATCCTCGCTGGCAGCCTCTCAAAACTCTCACAAGCAGCATCGCTCTGTGTGCTTTAATGAAATACTTATTCTATTTGTGTTTTCTTGAGTAATTTGAAGTTAAATGCTCTAGAAGGCACAGGAATCCCTTCAAGCACAGTGAAACATACAAACTCAACCTTCCTCTCTCAAACTGAGGGCAGTCATCTTTCCCAAATACAATGAACAACAACAAAAACAGAGACAGATCTTCGCCTATCCAACACAACAGAAGTGTGATGGGAATCCTAGCTCATAGCCAGTTACATTAACCAGTAAAACATCAGACTCATTTCTCATATTACAGCAGTGAATATAAGTCTACTCACATGCAGGTCCTTTGGATTTGCTGAGCCAACCTAGGACAGACAAAGGGAAAATTCAGGATTACTATTATGCTGCTGTGGTTTAACCCAGCTTGTAGGTAAACACCACACAGCTTTAATTCATACTTCAACCATTAGAACTGGTTAAAAATAAACAAGTTGTGTGGCTTCTTGAAATCCCTACTAATCCCTTCAAACCAGTTGTTTAAATATCACTGCCTGGATCAGTGTAGTAACAATAAGAATATTACTATCTGAATAGTGTAGTTCTGGGCCTGTCTGCAACCGCTTCCCAGCCACCTTTGCAGCCTGGCCATTATTCCACAGTTCTTCACCATGCTCTTTGGTACCACGCTGCCTTACTGGAGTCTCCCAGGGGACTGAAAGGAGGAATTGCACCTGAAACTGCTTCCCCTTCTCTCCATAGAATCATAGAATAGTTAGGGTTGGAAAGGACCTTAAGATCATCCAGTTCCAACCCCCCTGCCATGGGCAGGGA
>WYDI02011398.1:0-19383 GCA_009867235.2 Psittacus erithacus
CCCCATCCCTCTGGGAGCCGAGGGAGGAGGTGGGGGGGGCAGTGAGTGGGCTGTGTGGCAGGCCTAAACCACAACACCCTGTCCTTTACACAAAACAAGTTAAAAAAACGCAAGACTGATTATGTACCCTCTTTGGCTTGGTAGAGTATACGCTGGTATCTTCTGCCTTTCCGCAAGTTCATAAACGGTTTGCAGTGAGGAAGTTAATGCTCTGATAATTGAAGCTGTTCATCTTTGGAGAAAAAAAATAAAATCGTGATTCACTGAACTATAAAGACTTCAGCCTATTATTAGTGCACTAAGCTGCGAGAAGAGTCACGAGTTCTGATCGCTGGTCTGAGGACTGGGCCTGTATTTTAACCCATGTGTATGTAACATCAAAACACAAGTGTGGCCAGTGCTGGGATTTATAACATTCATTTCGGGAGTATGAAATCTCTGAAAAAAATATCCCTAATTACAAGGATGGTTCCAAATTACATGGGAACGCACAACAAGGATTAAGTTCTGTTCTTATTATTGCATCTTTAACTAGGTGAAGAGAAGCAAAGAAAAAGTAAAAAACTACAAGAATTTAATTAATGGGAATAAATTCTTAAGCAGAATAAAACCAGTTTATTCCAGCCATATAACTGGTTCATTATTTTCAATACTGTCTCTTAAATGCTTTACCCACCTCCATTTTGTTCTGGCTGATACGTCATTGTCTAAAATTAGACATTAGAAAGAGCTGTCTGCCACTTCTAGGTCAGATTCTGAAACCTTACCTCAGTTATCAGACCAGTATTTTTATTTTTAAGAAATGGACTGCAAAAATACTGCTCCGAGTTCTGTGGATCTCTTTACCTCTCTCAGAATTTGCATTGGTCTCAAGAAGGTTGACATAATCACAAGTAATTCCCACTGGGAGAACTCCTGACACTCATTATGGTTTTCTGTTCTGAGACTGCTTCCTTTTTCTTTTTATTGTTAAGAAAATGTACATTTTTGTCCTGAGAAATGCTAATTTGATTGGTGTATTCAAGAAAGGGTCACTGATAATTGCTCATAGAAGCTCCGTATCTCACAAATGAGTGTTACTTGAGAGATTTTTATGTTATGCAAGTATGCAGCATGACATTGAATCTTATTTCTGATTGGATATTACCAATTGTTATGAAACTTCTTTTTAAGTTTTGTTGAAACAATCTCCCAGATGTTACAGTTTTGTAGGTACAGTGGTAATGAATTTTGAGAGATTAGTGGTTGAAAAGGACTGCATTTCCCTTTTTGGTGAAGGAAGACTCCAAGGGTTAAACATTAAGGAAAAAACCCAAAATCAACCTATGCAAAAGAATGACGGGCAGTAACAGAAAAAGTAACCTGTGCTATAACACAAGAAACTCAGTGTGGCCATAGCAACATGACTGGTTTTTGTTCAAACAGTTTTTCTTATCAGTGGATATTATTTTAATTACAAATTAGCGTTCATTTTGAGATGCACTTGTTGTTCTCCAGGTGCATAGAAAAAACTAGCTACTGGCAGTTGGAGTAACAGCCAAAGGACACACAAATGAGAAGAATAATCAAATATACTATCATTCTAATGACAGTAAATACAGAATGCTTCCACAGTACGGAAGAGTTGGAGTTAACTTTCTGGAAAGCTTAAAAAAATGCAGTCAATTTAACTTTATCAGGAACTAATGCATGCATCCAGTGTAATTACATCAATACTAGTAAATTAAATATGATCAGAAATATTCTCTGTCACTGAGGGCAAGTAGCATGAAATAGTCCACAACCACATCATTAAACTTGCCTATTCTCCAAAATAGGGTAACCATATCCAAACATTTTTGGAGCATGGGTTCCTGGCTTGTGACTCCCCTTATCTAAAAACTGTCACCACAGGCGAAAACTATAGCAAGACCTCTTCTCAATGAAGAGGTCTGCATTAGAGGACTGCATTAAAACAGTCAAGCGTCTGTACTTAGGAGTATTTTCCTGAAATGGCTTTATTTACTGGTATAGATGTAACCCAGTTAGACAAAAGCCCTGAAGTGGTCTTGGTGAAGGAAATAACACGCTGATTTTTTTATTTTTTATTTCTGCCACTCTTCTGGACTAGGCTCAATGTTTAATCCAGCCTTCGCTTCTCCTTGCTGTTAATGCTATCTAGGTAATCAGTTTCTGGGCAATCAGTTCCTGGCAGCAGTCCCCTACAAGCCTCCCAAGCCACCCAGAATGGTCTAAGTAATAACTCACTGAGGACTTTTCATCAGTATAAAAGTAAATTTTTACTAAACAGAAGTCCTTATTGAAGCTCCTAAACCCACACAGTCAACAGGTAGAAATAAGCACTTTAAGTGTGCAAATCATCCTTCTGAAAGACATCTAAAGTCAAACAGCAATGTGTCCTATGAGTAGTGATGGGCTCAAAAGTAGATGTCTGTGATTCAGATATCTAAAATTGAGATAAGCCTTATTGAGTTTATCTTATAGCAGAGGCATTGCTGAGGAATAACAGTGTGTGGCATTCACCTACCTGCCAGCACAACTGGCATGCAGAAGCTTTAACCAAACCCAGAATTAGAGTTTGAAAAAGCAGAAAACATCACATGTAACAAAGTTCTCAAATACTGGCAATAAGCCAGTGGAGTTTTCAATCCACTAGATGTAACGAATGACACCAGTTTATACCCATCAATGCTGACCTATCCATATGCACTATGTGCTGTGTATGCCATTTTAACCTGCTTCTATCTGAAAAATCACACTGCTAACAACAATTAAACTGGCTAATTAAAAGCAATGCATGTAAGGGTTTGTCTGCCCTGTAAAGCATCTCTGATGTTTCTTGGTTTATTTGGCATGGGCTTTCTTCAGATAGAGCCATGGATCAACAATCCTGCAGTGCCTCTGAAAAATCTATTAATAACTAGCTATGGAAAGGATAAAACTATTTAAGGGATTTACTACTTTGTCAAAATGACTAACATCTATAAACAACAAGATAACACAAAAACCTTCAGGAGACTGTACTGGCATTATGATAGTTATTATACTATTATATGCTATCCTACTTTCAGTATGTAATTATTCAGGGAAAAGAGAGTGGAGCAATATTCCACTAATGTACAGTAGCAGAAGAACCACATCTTTTTATGTGTGATGATACTGTACATCATAAGATTAAACTAGTTCACCAGTTCTTTCCTAACTGCAAGTAGGATAGCCCAAAGCTGTACCATCATATCACTCAATCCTTAATTATTCACATTTTCTTTCTAAAAATATCACCTGCTTTAGCTTCTAGTAGGAAACAATAATTTTTCATCATACAACAAAGAGCAGATGTGATTCACATGTGCATCATCATTATGCCATCAGTGGTCTGAAATACCTTTATAAGCTTAATAATAATAATAGGAATAGAGCAATTACAGTTTTCAGCAGTGCAAAACAATTGTTTCAGCATATGTAGAACTGATGAACTGACAAGCTTAGCCCTTAAAATAATTAATGATGGATTTAAAATTAAATCCATCAGCCATGAAAATCTTGTCATTCACCATTGGGTATAACATACATCAGGTGTCAGCAGAGGGAAAAAGAGAACTTATATCACAGAGGTGTTGCAAGTTTCCCTCTCACCAGTATGACACAGTCTTGCTGTCTTCTGTCTCTACTTCTACCTTGCTTAATGATCTTGCATTACACAGTGCATTAGTAGGACAACATCACTGGAGCCATCTCAACCAACTGAATGTCCACTGTTGGTTACCATGGCTGCTAAGATGTTATGAAATGTGACACAACAGATACTAACTAGACCTTTCTTTTAAAGCAAGTGGTAGCCTTAGCAATAGCCAGTCTTTTCAGCCTGCTATGCATGCTCTGAGAATGCACCCAATGTTTATTCCCCCAGAGAGCTAGAGGGAAGAATATGAAAAGGTCAGTTCCATCTTAACAAACTTCTGATGTCATCATCTGAGATATTTGTTTAGATACCCTGTGCAGTTAATGGAGAGAAGGAGACACTTTTGTGGCGTGATTCATCTGAAATGTGTCAGTTTAGTTTAGTTAAAATGAGATTAATCCCACCCTAGAATTGCCTACATTATTCCAGTCATGACATACTGAATCAGTCATTATTAGTTCAGAAGCTGACTCTGCATTATAGATGACTAATGCTCATTGAAAACTAACTTTGTTAAGTTTTCTAAATTCTATTCAGGCAGTACTTAGCTGATCAGCCAGGTTGAGGTGCTCTTAAGCACCCACAAAGGAATCGACTCTGCCTCCGTTCAGTTCAAAAATAATAAAACTGTGTATATGTAAAGTTCATGTATTGCAACTCTCAGGCAACAGCTGACCATGAGCTGGCCCTGCTTTCTGATATCTACTTTCTGCCTAAATCGTAGACTCATAGAATCATAGAGTGGTTTGCATTGGAAGGGAACTTAAAGATCACCTGTTTCCAAACCCTCTGCCATGGGCAGTGACACCTTCCACTGGACCAGGTTGCTCAAAACCCCATCCTGTTTAATGAGTTAGCAGTTGACTTTTCTTCCACATGGTTCCAGAATGCCATGGCTGTACTGTCATACTCAAGTCTTAGAAAGTCAGATGGAAATGTTCTAATCTTCTCTGTGGAATACAAATGTTAAAGTAACTTCAAATCAATCAAGACACAACTGAAGGTAATACAGTGCTGAATAAATGAGGGAAACTCTACAGCACCTGATCACTGAGCCTTCAGCTAACAAGAATAATAGGAGAATATGGTTTATCCCTGTCACAAACCTCTGTAAAAAAGAAAAGGATCTGACACATACTTATTAGTTTTTTACAGCAAACCGAAGGAGAATTGGAAGTAAAGGCCTTAATCCAAGTGCTAAATGTAATCTTACATTGCACTGTTATTCAAATCCCCATGCTATATATATTGTACAAGATTGTCTGCTGAAAAAAAAGCTTGTGTAGTAGAGGAAAAAGGAGGTGACAGGCTCAAGACAATGTTAATTGGCATAATCTCACTGTTTCTCTAACGTTGCTTAATGTCCACAAAGAACTAATTTTAAACCTAACCTGTCTGCTTCTGTTAATTTAATTTTAACAACAAAAGCTCAGGATCCTTTGCCGTAAGCTTAGAAAAATATACTCAGGCTGGCACTTATTAAGAAGATAGGGTATGAAGCACATATCCCTGAGTCTCTTTTCTTCACCTGAGAATACTACCAAAGTGGTAGTTCCCCCAGGAAAGTCAGGCAATTTTCAAGACCTAGTATTTCAATGAGCACTTTTCCCATCCTGCTGGACATGCTTGTTTGACCATGCCAAGTATTCTTCCGTGCTATTGTGCATTTTTCACAATGCTTCCATGGAATTCTTTGGCTTCTTTTTTTTATTATTTCCTCACATAAAAATGACAGTAGGCAGCTAATTAGAAAATGTCATACATCTATCTGTTAGCTGCTTATTTAAGAAGAGAATAAAAGATGCAGGTATGTCACAAAGCCTCTATAGGTAGTATTTGATTTATATTCTATTCCAGCAGGTTGCACTTGTCTTTCCTGAGTTAACAGAAGCAAGAAGGGTTGGGGTTTTATGCTATTTTATTTTAAACGGCTAAGTCAAATCCACAAATGTATGAGTTAAGCTAGCTGGAGTTCTAGAAATGAGACAAAATTCTTGTTTTTGATGAGTCACAATTTTCAAGGGAATAGGGTGTCTGTAGCTGGAATGGACTAGTTCTTGAACTTATCCTGCAAGCCTTTTAATTTATGGCTTACATCCCTTTTGAAACCCGGGAAAACGATCTGACCTCTGAAAAGCACATTTTCAATGCATCCCATAAAACAGCAGGAAAGAATGCAGACTGAGAATGCAGTTTCAGCACCTTGCTCTTTAAAAAGCTTTTAAAGACTGTCTTATTCATTCACCTTTTAACAAAGATGAATGAACATGAGATTTTATCCTAGTCTGCCTGATAAGGCAAGAATGATGTTAAATCAGTGCCAAAGTGATCAGGGATGAGATCAGGATCAAAGTTATGATCAGCTCACAATGGATTATTCTATTTGAAATATTAAAAAGAAATTGTTTTACGAGGGGAGAAAAAAAGGAAAAATAGAAATATGTTGCTGAATTAGTTCATACATCTCACTGCCAGCATCAACCAAATTTTATTTACTGATGAAATGACATTGGAGATAAAAAAGCTAAAATTACATAGTTGAGGATATGACCACTGAGGAATTAAAAGAGAATTAAAGTTCTTGGAATACAAAATAGTACCTAAAGAGTTCAGATCCCCATAAGAAAGACAAAGGGGGGGCGTGGGGGGGGCAGAGGGCTGGGAACAAACATTCTAAGAAAACAAGTAGGTATAGCCCCAAAGTTCCACCTCTTAAGCTGCTGTGAATGTTTTACATTTGATACAAAAGATCAGTGGAAATGGTAGCACACGGATCTTCAGAAACTTCATGAGACTTTAAATCTCCTGTTGATTTCAATGGTCTTTCAAGACTTTGCAGTAGTTGGGCAACCATCTGCAATGGATCTTTGATGTCTCTTTGAGAAAACAGCAGAGTAATATTTTCAGGGAAAAACTGTGTTTAACAGATTTTAACTCTGCCACTGATGGTTCATGCACAAGGACTGAGTCCTTCTTCTTGCCCTGTTTGAGGTAGTCAGTACACATAACTCAACTGGCTTGTCATGTAGTACTCATAGGCATAGGGCTTCTGGGAGCATGGAAATGTCTTCACATTTTTGGAATATTCCATGTAACTGAAAATAATTTGACATTGGCAGTGGAAGAGTTAATCACCAACAGAAAATGGAGTTGTTCTTCAGGACCTGCACTCTGATGCAAATGAAGCTACTAAAATGCAGGAAGACAAAGTTTCCTAGAGGAGCATCTCCCCTTGCATTGGCAGAACTCCTTCCTGCTGGTACTCAAAACTGTGTTAGCATATACAAGAATTTACATACTTGTTGTGTAGGTCCAGATACATAAGCTCTGACTGATCTTTTTCTCCTTTATGTGACCCTATTCTCTCCTCCCGAGTTACTGAATTTCATGAATCACACATATTCTCTTTTTCTTTTCAGAAAACCTTTCGTGTATTCACTCACTAACAACCCTAGAAGTCATGCTCAAATCAGCAATCTGTCCAAAAGTAACTGGGATGGAAAGGCCACATTTAAAAAAATATTAGACAGTACTGCAGAACATCTTCTGGTACTGGGAGACTATAATTTATGCCATCAATTTTTGTAATTATACCTTGGCGCAGTTCTAGACTGGGATCCTGCCAGCACTCTGCCAAACCAGTCCTGGCCATGGAAAATATCGCAGGGACCATTCCCAGCAGACAGACTTCATGCACTCCCTGTTCTGGAAGCTATCATAGGCAGGTGCCATTTCTTAGCAGCTGGTCTCAGTGCCCAAGAAAGTGTCAAGTTTATCTTGTATAGATACAGTCAATATGTTCTGCAGTTGATACATGTGCAGTGCTTGTCACTTTAATAATTTACATTAATTTTAACTGGTATGACAGTTAACTGACTCTCCCCAAAATGATACCAGAATATTGAAATGCTTCCAAAATACTTTGAAGTAAGATTTATATGGATTTTAAAGGGTGCCATCTACTAGCTGTGTTAATCATTAGCAGTCAAAAGGAAAACTTAGATTCACAGAGTTGCCCACGGTACCCACCATCGGCAAGCCTTACCTTTATACGCTGTATCAACATGAGAACACTGAAATAGCATATACCTTGCACCACTTACCTGAATAACACTTGCATAAAACCCTGTAATATCACTGAAGGTCATCATCAAGTATCAGAGATTCTCACATTTTTTTAGATTCATCAGTAGAGATACCTAAGGAACATTAAACATCCAAACCCTTCAACAACAATTATCATTATTAAATAAAATCCTTATCAGCTGTATCTTTAGTACAAAAGAAATTACAAGCACCAAAACACATCTGTAGCATAAATCCATAGCAGTAGCTGATTTCTTCAAGAGAATATCAATCAAGAAACGTTTCAACTTTATCAACTGCACTAATGAAAAGGCATTTTCCATTACTTATTATACAAAGCTGAATGGGGTGAAGAAGAGGAAATCTTAAGCCTCCAGATTTTAGCTGGTGTATTATTTCTCCAGCTTCACAGTACATTTGAAGTACCCTAGATTTCAAATCAAGGGATATACATTGTGTGAGGGATTTACACAATAAAATCAACATCTGCCTGACTTCTCCATGTGGACATTGCCTGTCTTAAAATATGAATTAGTATATTTATGAAACAAGTTAAATTTTAGGTAATGATAATGACGCTGTTGATATTCATTAAATCAAGGTATTTTTACAATGAAAGTGTGAGGCAAGAGCACTGACCAATATTTAATTAGAATTATGTAGAGTGCAGTATAATGATTCAATTGTTATAAAAGCAGAAATCAAAAGGAAAAATGCATGCATGTATGCAAACAGAATTTAGGCCTAATAGTTGAAACAAAAGAAAATAAGCCCAAAATTTGAGCTGATTTCAATTTTACATGATTTCTGACATACTACAGATCTTCTAACATAACCCCATTCGTTTTGTGAATCTGACTCTTAAGGCAGTTTTATGGGCACATTATAGTAATGAATGTTTCTAAACCAATAATCTTTCTAAAGTATAAAAAAAGATGTCCAACTCAAATTACAACCCAGAAAGCTTTATGCCACACTGTTGCCTGACCTATTATGAGTGCATATTTTACAGGAACAACATGCATGTTACATGGCTAAAGGCAAGTTTTACAATGTCTTTTTCTGTGTCACGGAACACTTAACAAAATACCCTGATGCTACTACATGACAATGCAGAGAAATCCATATTGCATGCCACATCTGGAACAGCACAAGAGTGTCAAATAGGACTCACGAGTATGCATAGCATGCTCCTTCCTGGTCTCCTGGGATTCTGTGTCATGTTTTGAACATACATTTTCTTCTTGAAACTAGTTTTTGCATTTGATATTTAAATATACAGACAGGTCAAAGAATATAGTATCTCAGAAATTTGAGTTTCCACCAAGCATAAATGATTATTCAGTAATAAGGAAAAAAAAAATTTCCTAAGATCACTGAAACTTCTCTGAAGAAGAATAGATCTTCTTCACCAAGGCAGGCAGATCCCTTTTGTAATACATTTCTACTCACAAATATTTTCTATAGCTCTAACATTGACATGCTGTGTAAAGTAGTCTGGAGACAGGGTCAGGGGTGGAGCACTGGCTAATCTGCGACATCACTGGTACTACAGCTAATCTGCAAAAAAGTAAAAGTCCTTCAAAATTTCAGTAAAAAATGGTGCTCGCTTTATCCCATTACCATGAAAGAGATAAAGATAAAATCTGGCTGCAAGTCCTCACATAATAAGCAATATCTTGGCTACCCAGAGAAGGAATTGGTAGCTGCAAAACTGGTGTGCTAGAAATAAAATGGAAATATGAAGTGGTGGTGAACTACAGATGATTCCAAAACAAGATGCATTGCTAAAGGTGCTGATCTCAAATATCTTCCAAGCTTTCGAAATGGGCAACTTCTGTGCCTCAGGTGTCAGGCTCAAACCAACTGGCATGAGTGTTTGTGAGTCAGCACATGATTCCTGTACTGAGGATGACGGTAAGGAAAATAAAGGCAGAGATTCCACTCCTTCAGGAAAGGATCTCACTAAATGATACAACTCAATGTGTTCAATGCAGCTAGGCTTTCAGAGTTACTTGTCATGGCAAAGAACAGCACAGAAAATCCTTATATTGCCTGGAGCAGAAATGGACAAAATGTGATGGTAACAGTGTGTCTATGCCAGCTTTTCACAAGGATAAAAATAAGTGCTCAATTAACAAAAGTAAAACCACGACTTCTAAGAATGTGCCTACCTTGATTTGGCAAGTCACTGCAAAAATAATCATTAAACCTCCAGTCTTAGCAGCTATTCTGGCTTGTTTTACAAAGGTTAATAATGCTTTCTACACGGCACTGGCTTTCTGATAACACAGATTTAACACAGATTACAATACAGGGGGGAAAAAAGAGTTTCTTTAAGACTTTCTTTAGAGTTACTCTCTTTTTAAACCATAAAACAGTTCCAGTCTCCAAACACTTCCTACATGTTTGACACTAACCTACTTCCTTCATTTCCTGAGCAAACACTAAAAGAGTGAGACTGAGTATAATGTCCTCTACTGCACTTTTTAGCTGGAGAACAGCA
The DNA here is from genome assembly GCA_009867235.2 of Psittacus erithacus. Taxonomy (NCBI): domain Eukaryota; kingdom Metazoa; phylum Chordata; class Aves; order Psittaciformes; family Psittacidae; genus Psittacus; species Psittacus erithacus. The sequence goes on from WYDI02011398.1 coordinate 10,275, forward strand.
TAATGTAGTCAGTCTTTAATCCTGGCTCTAGATGTTGCTGTCAAGCTTTTCTTCAAGAATGAACAAGCAGTAAGAAGAATTATTCAGGAAAAGTCTGTGTAAGTAAAGATTATTGCCGCTTCTCTGTTCATTCTGTTCTGTCTTCCCGATTTGTCTTCATATGTTCTTCCCATTTCTTCCAGCTGTTATTCAGCAGCACTCGAGTTTTATTAATGATATTTACCTACCCCACCGTTTAGCAATTTTTTTCTTTTCCCATGAGATAGTGAGTATCCATTAACAAGGAAGTCCTTGTGACTGTGATTCCTAGTAATGAGGAATAGAAGCTATATTTTTGTCTGTTAGGTAGGATCCCTATCCAGAAACTTTATCTGCCTGAAAATTAAGCAGCTGTTCTTAGGGCACTGTTTTACAACAGGACAGTTTCAGCAGTTAAGGGGTCAAATGTTTGTTTTTTGGTTTGTTTTCTTTTCAATTTAAATGCTAACAATATTTTTGTTTGGGTAAAGCGAAAGCTTTGCATTGTATAAAAATAAAAGCTGACATTGTTCTGTGCCTGACCCTTGACTAGTTGCAAACATCAGCACCTTGCTTAGATAAAACACTATTATACATAGGCTAGGAAAAATAATATATTTCTACCCAAAACTTTGATTGTGAGACAAAATGGAACAACTGATTATTCCATTTCCCTAGGTTATCACCAAAACTAAGGTTTAGCAACTGGACCTAAGAGGCTGTAAAAGTAAAGGAAGTACCCTATCAAAGAAGCCTGAACATAAAACCACAGAGAGACACGTCAAGTTATGGCTCTCCAAGTTCTACAGCTTCCATACTGTAGGGTACATCACACAGCAACACTGCCCTGCAGACAGAGATCACCGGCAGTCTGAGGTCCACAGCAGCCCCAAAGTTAAAGCTTCCAATGAAAACATGACTACTTTTTTTTGGTGGTGCAAGTGTATATAACAATAAAAGTTTTAGTAAACATTCCAGTTTTGGTTGACTGCCCAGTTCTAACAAAAAAACAGGTAAAGGAAAGAGTACTGGCTAGCTTGCCAAATACTGCCAATTAACCAGAAGGTGAGAATCAGGGATGACTTGGCTCACTTGGAGCTAGATGGGAATAAGAAACCCGCACAACTAAAGTCTTTCATCAGACCTAGTATGCTAGCCACAGATTAATAGTTTAATTTCCTTCTGGCTTTCTGTCTCCAAGGAACTGATGAGCTTTTGACACTATTCTTTTCCCAGAATTGCAAACCTCTCAGCTCTAAAAGTGAGAGTCAAGAGCTCCTTCAGTTCTAACTCACTTGAATAGTTTCTTGCACATAGTGTATTTTTCAGCAAGAAGAGATAAAGTTACTGTCATCTAATGCTATTAAGTCATTTGCATGATTAAAAAGTAATTATGAATAAGTATTGTTGGATTTGATGAAAATATCCTGTATTACTTGTCATGTATAATACACCGTACCCTTGATACATATGGAGTTTTGAAAGGTGAGATAAAATGCAGTCATTTATGTAATTAAATGTAGACAGGAACACAAAAATAGTGTGGAGGTGGCTAAGGTCTGTGATAGGCAGTTTGTATATCAGCAGACAGAATAAATTTAAGCCATGTTTAATTACCAATTTTTGGAAGTTCTCAATTGCTTTTCATAGAAATTATTATCATATCCTACTAAATAGTATTTATTAATGCAATTTGAAAAACACACTGTGTTAAATAGAACTTAAACACTGCTTGTAAAACTTAGCTATTCAGTGACTATACGCTCGGCTCCAGGGGAAAAAAGAAAAAAGTTTCTACATTAATTACAATGTTTTAACTAAGAGGTTTTAGAACTAAGGTGGCTGATATTTGATTTCCATGCACAAAAGCCTTTGCATTTTGAAAATCCTGTAGTGACCAGACTCCTTGCTTGCTCTGCAAAAGCTAAAGAGCTGGGGTTGACAGCTCAAGCTAGGGCTCCCAAAGAGGACATCAAGAGCCACTGATTTAGAGGAAAGCATGAAGCATTTGTAACCATGCATCAAGTCAGTATTTCAGGGGAGGAGAACACAGAGGGAGAGTTGTATCAAGAAAGCAAATCAGAAAATCACCTACTTGGGAGTGGAAGTAGATGTATCAAAAACTCCATGAAAGGGAATTTTTAAAAAAGCAGGTAGCCAAAATTCTGCCTTGGAGTTCATGATGTATCACAAAACTCTCTTGGCTTGCAGAGCTCCCAGCTCTGCATCAAGCAGCTCACACTATGCAGGCAGCTAATGTGGGAAGCATGGTCCTTTTGGAATCTCAGCTATAGCCTTCGAGGTCAGCCTGAGGGCAGGTTCCTGGGGTCTGCCAAATTTGTAGCTGGGATATGGATGGATTGCAGGGGCCTGTCTAACAGCATAATAGTTTCCTGCAGCATGTTTCCACTCTGCAGCGCTATCATTGTACTAGCAGAACTCATTTTCAACAATACATCCCACGGAAAATCCTGCAGGATGTGTAACTATGTCAAGGTCAGTGCTGTGCCTAAAATAGGACATGTAATGAAGCAGACTGATGAGATACATTAGTTCTATCAAATCTTCCTTTTTTTGCTGAGTCCTGCAGGTCTTAATGGTACCCTCCTCTCCTCTCTTGCCACCCTGGTCTAGCCAGGGAAGACAACTGATAAAACTGGTTTCATCCTATAATCGATGTCTACTGCACAAAAAGCTACAGGCTCTCCAGGCTCATACCAACCATTAGCAAATGATCTGGTTTTAATACTTAAATTAAATGATTACTTATTCATTTATGTGAAATCTATCACATTATATTTGAGATATAAGCACTAAATTTACCTAAGTAATGTTTTATTAATTTTTAAAAATTACTTGAAAGAGTAACAAATTCCACTTGCAATTTAAATAATTTAACTCTTTAACTGAGTAATTGTTTTAAGTTACATTTTAAAAAGTATAACAGACTCACTATTATGTCATGCTGGGTAACAGCTTTTACCTTTTTAAAGAAACACCTGTGGTTCAGAAACGTTTAAATATCAAATGTTAAAGTCACTCTGCTGCCATGCTTTCCTCAAAACAGAGAATAATAACTTATATAAAATACATATTATTTCATAAACTTCAATTTTTAATAATTATCAAATTTTACTTTATTTATATGCTATACTAATAATTAAGTTACAGTTTATTTTATATTCTACAGATAGTAAAACCATAACATGAAGTCAGGTGATATCCTTACCTTGGAAAAGCAGAAGGTAGAACTCTCAACTCCATGTTCAGTTCATAAATAAAGGTTGTCTACAGGCAAAAACAAGGAAAGAAACTAGAGAACATGTTTGGAGAACCTGTCTTCCCCATTCCCTAGTCATGCACCTTCTCCATGCTCACAGCCACACTCCCATCTCAAAAGCAGGGTCCTGGAACAGGTAAGGTAAAGGTCACCAATGACAGAATCATGCTTCTTGGAATTGAGTCAAATAGTCATTCTCAGCCTGGAACAGAGATGAGGTGAGTGGGATGTAAGTGTTAATGGGGGACAAAATCACAAATGTCACAGAGGTGAATACTGCAGTGGAGGGGCTGCAGGGTGACCTCTGTGGGGAGAGGCCAGGTCTGACTTGTGTCAGACACAGTTCCAGCCAGCTCCAGCCAACCCACCGCAGGGCACAGCTGAGCACCGCAGACAAAAGCTGGCACCTCAGGGAAAGTGTGTTTAAGGGAGAGTGAAAAATGCTGCGTGACAGTAGGGAGTGAGGAAACGTGTGAAAGAAGCATCTCTGCAGACACCCAGGCCAGTGCAGAAGGAGGGGAGGAGGTGCTCCAGTCGCAGGAGCAGAGATTCCCCTGCAGCCAATGGCGCAGCCCATGGTGAGGCAGGCTGTGCCCCTGCAGCCCAGGGAGGACTGGGCCTCTTAGTAGATACACATCTGCAGCCCAGGGAGGACCCCACAGCAGAGCTACAAGTTTTTCAATCTCATGTTCTCCCTGTCCTGTTGAGGAGGAGGAGTGAGAGAGTGGATGGGTGTGTGGCTGCTGGCCAAGGTCAATCCAACTAAGGGACTCAGGAGGCCCCTGGGTCACTGATCACTAGTGTAGAATTACAGAGTTATTTTAATCTGCTGAAGGCATCTCCTGTGGCTCGCTCTCAGACCACTGGTCTGATCTGTACAGCCGTCCATCTAGAACAAAACAACAAGTCCACATCCCGTCAGTACTGCACTTAATGGCGATATGACATACAGACCTAGTTGTTAGTATCAGTTGTTAGTAGGCAGAGAAAAGATGTGTCAATTTACCTCAGAAGAAGCAAAGTAGATCCCATAAAGTGGTTTATCTTTACAATGCATTGCATGACCATATATGCAAAGTCAATTTTTAGAGGAAAGTTGCATTAAAACAAACTGGAACAACAGTTTTATCTGACAAGATAATCCGTCTCTCTCCCTGTATAAAGACAAAAAAAAAAAAAATCTTTTTGGGCTAACAGTGCTTTTAGTCCAAGCCAGTAAGTATGGCTGGAAATATAAACAACAGCCCACATGCTGCTTTTACACAGAACAGTAGCTTCAATATTTGAAGATTATAGACTATATTACTCAAGTCCTGCTAATTTACCAATACCTTCCAGCAATTCCTCCTGTATTTTCAGAATATCCACATAACTTCTCACTGTACAGTGCAAAGAAATCAACAAGAATAAAGACTCACAGGATATACCACTGAAAAGCATACTGATAAAGATGAAATGAAGAGAGAGGAAGCGCAAATGATAACATAGGGATGCCAAAGTGGCTTGCACATCTTTGCTAGTCAGATTAGACTAATGTGGAAATTGCTACAGGGATGTCAAATACTGGGACTCAGTATAATGTAAGAATTATAACTACCTTAGTTCTCAACACAGGAAAAGCTTATTGACTACATGTAGTTTTCTGCCAATTCCGGAAAGCCAAAAGCTAAAGGCTATCAGGTTTGATCCTGAAGATTTCATCAAATTAGGACAGGCAGAACTCATTTGCTTAAGAACTAGAGTGTGCACTGGCATAAGAAAAATATCATTGAAGAGCAGATTAAATATAGACAAATAATGTAAGGTTTGCATTATAAAGGTAATTCAAGATGGCAATGCCATGCATACTTTCCAGCCTGTTTTTTGAACTGCAGGTGCAGCTCACCCTGAATGCAAGTAAGAACTTCAGTAAGGTCTAACTTACCACGAAAGGAAAGCAGCCATCATTTTAGGAACTATGCTAAGGCAAAACCTGTGTTATATGATTTCCAGAAAAAAAAAATAAAAAATCCCAATATAATATAAGAAAACTGGTGGAATTCTATCTTCCTCATGTCACGACTCCTAGGCAAAAGAAAACTTCCATTCTTCACTGTGAATGGAAGTCAAAGGATTAATGTTAATACCATAACAACAGATACTCATGAAAAATGTGTGCATTGTCACTCTGTCCACTCCTCTCAATAAACTCCTAAAGCAGCAGTCAGGAAAGCACCAGCTTGAAAAGAATGAATGGCATATGTGCTGTGTTTCTGGCTGATAGCACTGTGCTCAGTTAGCAAGACAATGACAAATTCCATCACATGCTGCTAAGAAAGAATTATACACATTGAAGCAAATTAGGACTAGAGTTCCAGCATTTTCTAACAACCTGCAGGTCTTGTGTCTATCAATTTTAATTGTGAATGCCTTTTCCAGGAGTTCAAAACCAAAGGATATGAACAAATTACATGGCGTCATTTGACACCCATTCCCTCAATAAGTATGGCTCACCACGATTCCAAAAGCAAACAAACAATTAGCATGCTGAATTTTAAGTCAGTTATATCCAACTAATCTCCAGTTACCTGTCTATTTTTTCTAGTTTAGTTTGGTGAAGTATATAAAATGTAAAGAGCACTAGGAAAAATAAAAGTTAAGGAGCGCTGAAAAGAAGTGTGCTTTTATGTTGAAGTCGTTCCTGTGAACACCTGTGAACTGTTGAATTTACTTGGGCTACATCTGCTCCTGATTGTATGAGTTCTGACTGATTCTCTGTCCTTATACTGTCTTGAGTTGTCCCTTCCTTCTTCCTTTCCATGTCTTTTTGGGGTACAGTGCCATACAGAATGGCACACCTGAGAAATTAGCACCTAAAAATCTGCAAGTTGTGTAATGGGTGGTAGTTGCAAAGACATTTAAAAAGCAGACAAATTCACAGATGTAGTTGTTACAGTTTCAAAACTAATAAATTTGGCAAGGATGTGGCCTTGTACTGATCTCCCAGAGACCAATAGTCACAAGAGACTCAACAGGAAGCATACAGAGAAACCAGTTTCCAGACAAAACATTTCTGCCCTACAATGTCAAAACAAGGCTGTAATTGCTTTCTTCAAGGGAATTCCATGCTCCATCACAGGGGGCAGTACAAGAACATACCATGTCCTGAAATGCACTTTGTGTCTGCTCATCTTATGTGACGTAGCTTATACTGATTCATTGTGCCGAAAATCCTACTGACTTCCTGGATCAGGCTCTTAGTGCCTCTTTATGAGCCAAAGCAGCAGTAAATCATTATTATTTCAATGGATTTGGAAGAGAAACAGATGAGAAAGAATATCACAAAGCTGAACATAAGCAAGACTGCAGAAAAGATCAAGATTTCAGTCCAAAACCCCTATTCTGCTACTGCTGGTCCTATTAAATGTTCTCCTGTTTAAATGAAAAGATATCCGAGCCCCCAGTTTTGCTTCTGCTCATCTCAGAACCTTCCCTGACTGGGATTTCTTGCCTCAGTCCTATTACAAATGCTTCATTCCTATAGAAGACACATCCCAATCCATATTCCCAGAACACACAAACATCTGGAGAAAGACAGCTCATGAAATGTTTCCAATTGTATTTAGAGAGGAAAATCAAGTTGTATCTACATATACTGTTACAACCTAGTAGATTGAACAGTGTAGTAGATGGGAAATTCAAGTTCATCATCTTGCTCAGCATTAGGCAGTTCAAACTGTCATAGAATCATGGAGTGGTTTGGATTGGAAGGAACCTTAAAGATCACATAGTTCCAACCCCCCTGCCATGGGCAGTGACACCTTCCACTGGACCAGGCTGCTCAAAGCCCCATCCAACCTGGCTTTCAACACTTCCAAGGATGGGGCAGCCACAGCTTCTCTGGGCAACCTGTTCCAGTGCCTCAGTTCTTACAGTAAAGAACTTCTTCCTTACATCTAATCTAAATCTCCCTTCTGTCAGCTTAAAGCTATTATCCCTTGTCCTATAGCTACATTACTTTGTAAAAAGTCCCTCTCCAGCTTTCTTTTAGGCTCCTGATAGTACTGGAGGGCTGCTGCATGGTCTCCCTAGAGCCTTCTCCTCTCCAGGCTGAGCAAGCCCAACTCTTGATGTTCCCAGCTTTTTACAAAGTATCCTGACCCGCCAGAGGAGAGCTGTATCAGCTGTGGTAGCTCATGCGCTTCTCAAATCCATGCTATGGATTTATGCTAATCAAAATGATGCTATGAATTTAAATTCTAGTTAAGAATTGTCTCCCCAGACCAGGAAAAGAATAACTCATGGAACTCAGGAAAAAAGAAAAAGCATATAAGAAAATCAAAAGTAGAGGTTCATATAAATAATAAGCATGAGAGTTTGTGTCCACTGCTAGTTAATATGACATTGAATGTTTTTAAACGGCCCACTTTAACTATAGTATCTATTTATTTGAGGGCAAGTGATAGCAAGCCCTCAGGCAGATCGAAAAAGACAGAGGTTACTTTCTGCATGATTTAAAAGGCATGTAGGAAAGAAATGGGAAACAAAATGTTGCTGCTCTTTCCAAATAACAGCAGATCTGCAGCCTGGAGAGAGTTCCATTTTCTTGTGAAAGAAGTTCAAAGGTAAGGTAAAAATTGGTGCTTAAATGTAAAAATATCATATTGGCCTTTTGCTTGCAAAACATAGATGAGTTAAGTTTATCTGGAATACAGAAAAGCAAAAGTGGACTATTTTTTTTTTTTTCCTGGAAACCTCAGCTAAAATATTCTTGTCCTCCAGAAGTTTTCTGACCTGTCAGCAAGAATTATCCATCTACTTAAATAAACTCTTTGTTTTTCTTAAGTGCCTTTTTATTATTGTTGAGAAACCTTCTATCTAACGTTGATCTTTAAACATTGTATTGCCTTCCTGTGTGGGCCATAGCTTTAAGGTGTAAGGTGAGCATCATAGTTTTGAGAAAAAATTTGCAGGTCAAAGTGAATATGAAAATAAATACCCCAAACCTCAAAAGTTAGCTAGCCTGCTGAAATTCAGAAGGTTTATGGGAAAGCTATGTGTTTAAAATCGCATGGACCCCATAATGACTAGGTATAGGTAATGGAATGTCTCCCCTTTTTTCCATCTATGGACAATATTATATACAGTGTTTATATCTCATTATAGTCTTTGCATTAACATCATTTATCATAACAACAGATTGTCTACAATATAGAGAAAAGATATCAGAAGTTTCCATAGCTGAAAATTTCTCAAGTTAAACTAAATGTGATCTGTTCTCAAATTTTAACATAAAATTTTACATTTTTTTCCTGTAAAAATTTTAAGAGGTTTAATGTAATATAATGTTCATCTCTGGGGATAATAAATAAAAAAGCCAAGAAAATTACCTTTACTTGACTTGTGCACTGGAAAGATGCTGAAAATACTAATTAGTCATTAATGCAGCTCAATTTGTAGTCTTAATGCCTCAGAGACAAAAGGCTGTTAACTGTTGTCATGATGTGTATAACAGTAAAGTTACAAGTCCCATTTCAGGCTCTTCTTGTGCTAGGAATTGCAGAAATAATAATCATAATAATAAACAATCCTACCCCCCAAAAATCTTATAAAATTAGACTGCAATAAATGACATCACTAAAGCAATGAAAGAGACAGTCAGAGCAAAGCTGTGATTTACCACATTTTTCCTGAAATCAGTTGCTCACTGTTGTGGTTTAAGCTTAGTCGTAAATTAGACAAAGCATGTAGCCTACTTGTTTTCCCCCCACAACCTGTCCTTCCCCCCACCTCCCCCAGTCCCGGAGGGATGGGGAGGAGAATCGAAAGAAT
>WYDI02011399.1:0-19085 GCA_009867235.2 Psittacus erithacus
AAACATTACTGAGCAGCAACTAAAAACATCGGTGTTATCAGCGCTGTTCCCAGGCTGAAAGTCAAAACCACAGCACTCCACCAGTTACTAGGAAGGAGAAAAATGACTGCTACTGCTGAACCCAGGACACCCCTTGTTCTGTCACATGCCCTTGTAAAAAGTCCCTCTCCAGCTTTCTTGTAGGCCCCCTTTAGGTACTGGAAGCTGCTGTAAGGTCTCCCATAGCCTTTTCTTCTCCAGGTTGAACAACCCAAACTCTCTCACCCTGTCTCCGTAGGAGAGATGCTTCAGCCATCAGGGCATCTTTGTGGGCTCCTCTGGACTTGCTCCAGGTGCACATCCCTCTAGTTTTGGGGGTCCCAGAGCTGAATGCTGTAGTAGAGGAGGGGTCTCACCAGAGCAGAGTAGAGGGGAAGAATCACCTCTCTCAATGTGCTAGTCATGCTTCCTTTGATGCAGCCCAGGATAAGGTTGGCTTTCAGGCTTTTGCTTTCCAGCTGTGCTATAGCAACAATGCCAGTGAAAGAATTGAACTGCTTATTCTGCAAAGTATCTATGGTTTTAAGTCCTTCTTTCCAATACTAGTCACTGCTTTTTCCTCTTTGCAGTCAACATAACTCTCCCCTTTTCACCCTCTACACACAGGTACACACATATCCTCCATTAAACACTCCACAACTTGTAAGAGAAAGGCATAACAGAAGCAGCAGAAGGTAGTTGAATTCACATTTCATGAATACCTCCAGCTCTTTTCTGATTTAAGTTAGAGGATTTCAACACAGTTGTTTATCAGCCATAAGTACAGAGCAATCATTGTAGAATTCAATGTATTTTGCAGAACACTAGAGATTAATGTGTATTAAAAAAAGAGTGGAGGAAAAGAACACACTATTTTTGCATGCACACAAAGTAGTGAAGTCACTTCCGTGTATATGTGAAAATGCCAACTTGAAGCCATTCCAAACTGACTGTTATCACTCAGTTGTCTAGCCTTGCAACAAGGAACTATAAATGCCCTACGCTTACTGGCAAAAAAAAGCAGTGTTGTTAGGAGTTACTCAGAACCTACACCTTCAATGCAGATGAGAGGCAGATAAGGGAACATAATACTGGCCTAGAAAGTCAGAAGTGGCATGGGGAAAAACAAATAATAACTTCGTTCTTCCTTCCAATGGAAGATATCAAGGAGGCACGAAATCAAACTGTCTGATAGCAAAACAAAAAAAGCTACTTTTACACACATGCAACTAAGCTGGGGAATTCAGTGTCACATGAAACTGTCGGTATTTCCATAACCCCCCAAAGTAACTAGCCTAACAAATGGAAGAAACTTCAATCTTAAGTTATTAAACACAGATAGCACCCCAATTTAAAGTCTGCAGCAGAAGTTAGTGGAGGATGAGGGAGCATAACGGAGAGCACTAGCAAAAAGTATCTATGCTTGCCCCATCTTTGCATTTTTCTGTTACCTAATACTCACTGCTGGACACTGAATGTTGGACTTAACTCTTCAGTCTGATGGTACAAATACCTGCCTTTGCAGCAAGCAGAACATGCTATCACTGATCTGTTCCTGTCATCCAAAATTCTTCCTGCTGCCTGCAGAAGTATAAATGCAGATGTTTCTCTTCCTTTAGATTTCCTCTGATCACATATTCCTCTTCCCCCTATAGACTTATAAACCACAGGCTTCCTATACGAATAGCTCACAAGCTTAGCATGGGAGAGGGACCTGCAAGAAGAGGCTTCCCAGTCTGAAGAAAAAACAAAAAATACTCTCTTACTATTGCTGTGGGTATAGAAGTGAGTTAGGAGACTACTGCCTTTTCCACCCCAAAAAGTGGGTTCCCCTGAGCATCTGATGCTTTGAACTCTTTTATAGAGTGTTACCATTAGGTTAGCGCCTGGCAAAGCTCTATGGAAAGAGGAGACAAGACATTCAGCAAAGAGGTGACCAGAGAGTTGTTGCTCCCGCAAGTTTTCATCAAATTAGCACACAAGGGCTGGAGGAAACAGATTCCTCCATATTCTAGTACGTTCTGCCTTATGAGGAAGACTTGTGCAGAAGAACTGCAGAGTGTTCATCAGTATCCGTCTTCCAAAATATCTCAAAGTCATCTCAGGACAGTACTGCTGTCCTGTCCACTTGCGCAGTGCGAGAGAGCCAAGTGCTGAAGCTGCAACTCACTGAGTAGAGCCACAAATGAAGTGTCAATACAGAACTTCCTGCTCTATTTAGACCTTCCTCAGCATCGGACACTCATCCAGCCCTGCCTTTACATAGCTGTACTGACTAGCAGCCACTGGAATTCCAGTACATGGCACACTTATAAAGCCAACTGAAGGGTGGAACAAAAGAAGGGGACCCTTGGAATCCCTTTAACCCCACATGAGTTACTTTGTGCATTAAGCCCATCTCCAAAGGCAGACATGATGTCACTAGGTCACAGAATATTGTCCCAGAGGTCTGGATGTCTTTCCCAGGAAAGCACAGCACATCACAGACACTGGCCACAGCCATACGGTTGATGGGACAAGTCATAGGCTCTTCTCCAGTCATAAGGCAAACATGGACTCCACAGCTTGCATTCCCACAGCTAAACTCTCTCATCTACCTTAACCTCTAACCCATGCCCAAATATTACATGCGGGAGTGTGGTAGCTGGCCCAGGCTTCAGTTGTCAGACTGCATTAACCCTCAGAGGCACAGATGACCTGTTTCCAGTGGCTGGGCTAATGTCCCAGGACTATTTAGTTGACTCGCAATGACATTGCTGATTACTCAGGAGGGAAAGTGCCTGATGCAGCAGTTGCAATACACAGCTTCCAGGATAAGTGTTCCAGGCCACTTAAGATGTAACTAACAATCTAAAATCCTTTCAAGCATGGGTGAGCCCAAATAACCTTCTGTCTTCAAGGTCTTTGTAAAAATGTCACAATCTCCACCCTCCCACCTCCCCTCCCTTTAACAGTCCTTGCCAGGTTCAAGGAGGAAGTGACTACATAAATGCAGCATTTCTGCAGATCCCATGAGCAAACAATACAACCTTTTGTATACGACTGCTTTTTGTATTTTTCTTTTTTTTTTTTTTTTTTTTTTTTAAGATGCCTGGAGTATATCACACTAAGGGAGCTCTTATTTACAGCACAAACTCCAGACTAGGGCACAAAGAGAAGGAACTATTACTATCAGTAAGTCAGGCTCTCCTTGCTGCTTTTGAATAGCCTTCTTTCAAAAAATTTACTCCATACTTTTACATGGACCTTGAGATATACCACAATTAGATCTTAAGCTAACACAGAGTTTCAGCACATGTGTTTAAGTGTGTGTAGCTGTAGCCAGGTATCTCTTTGTTGTTCTGCACAGGGCAGTACAAGTAGCATAACCTGTTCCAAAGCCTGAACAAATTCGTAAGTTAATACGGTACAACTAATACAGCTGCATTATGCTGCTAGAAGCAGTAATTTAGTTCTTTAGGGAAGCAAAAGTTTTAATTTTACCTAGCAACTGGGCAACTAGAAAAAAAATAAATTGCTATTCTGTGATCTGCAGGAGACGTATGAAGAACATTATGCTTTCAATCTGCCTTCAGAAAATAAACTTGGAAGTGTCTCTTTGATCTTGTAAAAATATACAGGGTTGTTTTTTAAAGTTTAGATCTTAAAAGTAGCAGCAGGGAAGAATGATTACAGGGAAGTTTCACTTTGAAAACTTAAAATCTATCAGAGTCAATTAAAAAAATGACCACTTTATGACTGATGCGGTTAAATACAGTTGATAAATCTGTGAATTTGTATATTGATGCCACATTCAAATGAACTAAAACACTTCCAGTAGCTCTTGTGTTCTCCAACTGGAGTTATGTACCAATGGCTACCAATGTTTGGAGGCACTTACAGAGCAGTAAGAGAAGCCAGTGCAACTGTGAGGATATTTTTACTGCCAATCCATTAGTTCTTAGTTCCAGCAGGATAAATACAAATATCTGAGCATGTCAATTAAAAAATTGTTAAAATCACTGATAAGAGAGCCCTACAGAAGTTCCCAAATTCTTTCAAACCCCTCCAGTTCAGGAGCTTTTAGAATTTACTGGCACAGTAAATTCAGTGGAAAAAAAGAATTAGGAGGAGAAATCAGAAAGGAGGGCGCTTAAGGTATAAACTTTTGTAAGCTATGCACAGTAGATGCAAACACCTTTCAAAAACAATACACAAGACATTCCCAGCTTACCAGTTCACCTGTTTTCAGTAACAGTACTGGTGCGTTCTTCCACCCTTAGGCCCACAGCAAGAGTGCTGGTAACGTATTAGCATTTTCTCTCTGGCTCTGACTTCCCAGTTGCTAGTCAGATTTCTTAGCAAGCAATCAGTCTATGCTCCCCAGTGAAGACTGCCAAGTTCAAATTAAGGTTAAATAGCAGTACGACAGGAGACTGTCTCAGCTTGGCCCAAGAGAGAACATTTTTTGTATTATGTATCTTAATTGCTAAATTTGAGAGGCAGAATTAGACTATATGTGAAATAAAGACAGCCCAGGAATTTTTTAAGACCTCTTTATCGTATTTCTATTGGAAGCTCTAGCAGAAGTTCAGAATGTTTTGCTTCCAAGGCTGGATGCCAGTCCTGATGACCCTTCTTTTTGCTTCTGCTATAGAAAAGGCTATCACCATCAGACATTCAAATTCATTAAAACGGCAGAAATGAGCTGCCTGTTTCCTAGCCAGCCTTCAAAATAGTCAAGAAGAGCAGGAAGTACAACAGAGCCTATTTCTACAGAATTGAGGTGTTTCTGAACAAGAAAAATGGTTATAGTTCTTCCGAGAATACTATGCAAAGTACAGTTGATTTTTAGCCCCATTATGTTAACTGTGAGTAGGAAAGACCTTTACTTAAAATAATACTCACCTTCCGTATTTTTCTAACTCTATTGCCTGGAACTTTCCAGCACAAACAGCCCAGCATGAACACAGAAGCAGGGAAGGAAATACTTCCCTTCCACATCTGAAACAACCTGAAGTCCAGTTAGCTGTCATTCCTCATAGATCTGCAATTCAGCTTATCAGTTACTCTTATTTGCAAGCTGCCCCCAATTTCTGAAGAGCAAATCACAGCTGTCAGATTACATCAATTACAGGAACTGGTCTTGTTTTTACAGCTCAACAGGTGTTAGAATTTAAATATGATGTCCTTGAGTCTGAGACAAATTTCCTTAAGACTTTTTCTTTTCTTTGCTGAAGTGTCATGTCTATTGCTTTTATAGCCCTTCTGGGATTAACATTGAAGAGATATGCAGCAGTCTTTTGTAATGTTGTATTTTTGCCTCAGTTCTCAGGATGTTTAATGCAGAACTCTTTGGGGAAAGGAATACAGGTCTAGTACAAGAGGAACAATAGAACCTTTAGGAGGCTGGGACAGCGCTGTAGACTATGTAATGGCTTTGGATACCACGGCCCCAGCCTTGGCCCAGAGCAACAAAGCTCATGCTGGGAGATAGCCCAAGCTTCCACAGATGGTCTGTTTGATATAAAAATAACTTCAGGAAAGACCAAACATGCATACTCATTTTTCAATACAAAAGCATTTTCCTAATTGAGAATCAACCAAGATTTCCCAGTCATACTTCAGTGGAAAAATCACAACTCACAATCCCGAACTAGCCTTTAGGGAAAGCAGCAGATACAGAAGCAAATACCCTTTTCAGGGTATATAATCCTCACTGGTAAGTCTTCAGAACTTGGTGATTTCAGATCCTAAGAACAAGTGAGGTCTGTCTCCAAATCTATGGAACTCCTGGCAAACCGTCTTTCTTCTTCAGTAAGCTAAACCCCTAACTTTTCCATATCCAGGATGGATCATAATATATTTATAGAAAATATATTGTAGCAACTGTTCAGTCTTTAATTATAAAACTATAAACTACGTGAAGCTCCCAGGAGAAAGTACTCATTCTATTTCCAGTCTTCTTGCCACAGCAGTTAAGGCAAAACCATAGCAAAATACCTCGCAGTCAACCCTACCGAAGGGTCATCATGTAAAGTTCCCTTTACATGGGGAAAAAAGGGTTTTCAGCAGCCTTACATCCTGTACATCAAAGAAGCAGAAAGTATGAACAACTTTTCATTAGCAGCAGAACTTATGTTCAAGTGCATGTAAGCGAAGACAAACAATTCTGGCAACGGTAAGACTGCTTCTTCAAAAACATGTTTTCAAAAACCCAGACACTTTCCATCCCTGCCCCCTCCCTTAATGTTTTTTTGGGGGAACATTCTTAGCACTGTGATACTGTTCATAAATACTCTTATAAAATGTTCTGAAGGCAACTCCTGCTCCTGCTGTTAGATTTTTTATTACACAGTTCATAATCTGTAGAAGAGATAGAAGGGGGAGCACAAATTTCACAAACCAAACTTCTCTTTTTATTTGCAATAGAAAATACAATCATAGAATCATAGAATAGTTAGGGTTGGAAAGGACCTTAAGATCATCTAGTTCCAACCCCCTTGCCACAGGCAAGGACACCTCATACTAAATAATAGCTTGATAAAATTTTCAGAACCAGGAATGTGACACACACTTAAGAGTTCCAAGTCTCCAATGTTTCTTTTAGGACTCTGGTATCTGCAGCATCCCCCCACTCTGACTGAAAGCAAACAGCTAATGCTAATTGCCTATTTTGTCAAGGTAAGTACACCAATTTAATGGTAGCTGTATATACTTCTTCTTCAATGATCTTAAGATTACTTAAGAATACGTTTCAAACAACTTACCATGTCCAAAATAAGGTCTAAACATTTCATTTCAGTCCATTCTCACCTCTTTCTAGCTTCTTTCCACATCTATAAAATAACCCAACTTTATTTTTTAATCATTCCTCACTTGCAACACTAAAACGAGTACCATCATTGCTGGGACAGTGTTCCTTCAGTTACCAAGAACTTCAATCACAGGGGGAAAAAAAAAGTAGTGGTTATTGGTCTGCTGAGAAGACTTCAGTGTAGCTCAGGGGCACCCCAAAGCACACATCAGTACTTCAGATTTTCACCTCCAACACAGCTCAATTAAACAGTAAAGCTGGCCTAGCACTGAGGCCTTAACTGGACTCCACTTACCACTGCTTTCATGAATGCTGGAGCTGAAAGCATCATCAAACAGGAAAAAAAAAGCTTTTACTTTAGTCTCCTGCCAATTCTGCCCTCCCCACGGTTACTGACATGTGCATTACTTCATATATTTTACAGCCCACAACATTCATGTTTCGTATTTTTAAATGAAGATTGATTGTAATTGCCAAGTAGTATTCAAATACGAATGAAAATCCTCTCAGGAAATTCCCAAGCAAACTGCTAGAAAGACTCTCTATACTTCTCCTGTTCCTTATACTGGTCATCCTCAGACAGAATACTGAGCGAGGCACTCTTTCCCACTCAATGCAGCCATTCTTCTGAGCATCAAACACGACTTTGTCCTCTGGAGCCTACAGGAAGTTTGAGACAATGGCAGAGAGAAGTACTGTCTTCATAGCCCTCTCACAGCTCAACTGGACTATCAACTATAAAGGCACATGACATTTGAAAGAAAATAGGATTCATAATTTCAATTTTGCTTTTCCAGTTTATATTCTGAGGGAAACAGACAAGGGCCGACAAGCAAAGTGCCTGTAATACCTGTTCTAATAACAAAAAGTACAGAGAATGTAAATCATTGGACATACACATTTACACAGCATACGAAGGCCTCCCTTTGTACTCCACTCACCTTAAATTACCATTTGTCTGTTAAATTCTCTCATACTCCAGATTACAACTCAAAATTTGTCCTCTGAACTGTGGAGGGAGCATACAGAAAAACTACTGACCCAAAGTCAGGGTGTTTAACGCTGCAATATATAGAATACCTTTCCTTACGCGAAGTCTTAAAATATTGCTTGCTCAGCTGTGTCCATGTTTGACTGTCAAAGAGTCTTACTCTCTACCAACTGCTGCTTCAATGCCTGGTTTTAATTGTCAAAACTCATACCCAAGCTTTATGTGGCAAGTTTACCCAATTAACAGCTGGTTTGCACCAGGAGGCAGCAACCCCAAAGCCAGCACACACTATCACTGTGGCCAAGGCAGCACATAATTGCTGCTCAATAGGATCAGTTATTTCTGGCAGGCTCCAGAGTAGCCAGTGTACCATACAGCAGCAGGACGGCTGTGGCAAGATAGGTGCTAGCTTAGTTTCGCTCACTTGCAAGTGTGTTTATGGATCTACAGCCCCCACCGGCAGCAAGACAGGTTCTTCAACACCACACAAAACCTCCCACATTAACAGGGACTACTTAAATGGGAGCAAGGCATTTATGCACAGCTACTCTTGTATCTTCTCTATGGTTGCAAAGTCCTCCTCTTGATTTCAAACCCATCACTCATTTAACTCAAAAAAAGGCTGTGCATGTTTTGCCCATTAACCAAGACTGGCACATAGCAATAATCCAGAACCAAGTTTGTCTAGCCATTGATTTATTGGACCACAGCCCAACAGCCATGTGACACTTGAAGTTCAACACTAACGATGGCTTGTTCAGGATTTCCCCAGACTATTTAAAGCACAAAAAAGCAAAGTGCTTTCATGCGGTTTACTGCACAATCTCAACTGAAAGCTTTAAATCTAGCAAGCTATTCTGTAAAACTGAAGTTTAATTAAGGATTTTTGCAGAGACATCTCATGCCACATGTTCCAAACATGTCACACTAACTCTTCACAACTACATCCCTTATCACTTGTATAGAACATCTTACTAGACTCAAAAGCTTGCCAGAACTAAATCTGCAAGTGGTTTGCAAACAAAATATCCCTCTACTGCCAAGCAAAAAACCCATTACAAGTATTACTCTTTCCATCTTAAGTTATAAAAATTATGTTTCTGCGCAATTTTCACTAGTCCCATATCCCAAAGTCTTTGGAGTACAACATCACAGTTAAAACATTTTTTCATTTTTGTAAACATCACACTTTCTAATATTTTTCATTGGTTACCTGCATTCTGCAGGCCTAAAGCACAAGAACATTCATAAACAGAGTCTGCAGCTAAATAGCCAATATGCCTTATCATTGGCCACATCTACCTTTTCCTATGCTTAGGTGTATCTTTTAAATGATTAAACACTGCTCCTGGAGACAAGACTCCACTGCCTGATGTGTACAGTAACTTTCTCTGGCACCTTTCATCTAATACCATCAGAGGCCATTCCCAAAGCATGTTTTAGAACACGTAGAACATAACTGATCTGAAGTACTTTGAGTATCTTTACTGCCACCCACAATCCAGAAATTTTCTCGACACTAGAAGTCACAGCAATTCTCAGATCTACACATACCAATACCTCCTTTGAAGTTTCCGTATTTCATATTAGCATCAGTCCAAAGGACAAAAATATGGTACCTGAACATGCCAGAACACAAGCAGTCTTCTAGCCCCTGTAACTCAAGTTATATGCAGATCTTTCTGAGCATCTATCAAAGTACTTAACAAGCATCACTGCTGCATCACCCATTTCTCTGGTCTTCGGCATCTTCTTTCCTCCACAAGAGGCTGATTTAGCTAGGACCAGCAACTGTTTTGACTTACCATCCAAGGAGCTTCACTAGATCTTGTGAACAGCACCCAGACTTTTCACAGAACTGCAGTGGGCAAGAGATAGAGACAGGTCCCATCCCACTTCTAAAGCACATAATCATTAATGGTGTTTATGTTGTCCAGGAGTCACTCAAGTACAATGCAGTTTATCACATGTCTAGCATGTGCTGTACCAGTCAGAGCAACAAGGCCATGTTGCCTTTGTAGCTCTTGCAAAGCACAAGCTGTCAAGGAACACCATGGTGCAATTACAGACCTGATGTGCAACAGCTAGGTTTTCCACATCCTCGTCTTTATTCAAGAAAATAGCACATACAAAACATAGCACATGGAAATACCTACCCTTCTCAGTAGCATTTGTTCACAAAATAGTAAATCCCATTGAAGGGAAAGCTGCTCTGTATATTCTGCAGGTTCCAGTACATAGTGATTTACACAGCCACTTGCTGAAAAGGTGCAGCCTTTAGGCCAAGTCACTGGTTTCTGCTTGTCAACAATAACCACAGCACAGGAGGTACTCAGCTAGCCAATATGCTCCTGGAGCTCAGTCATATCCCTAGCATGCATTTTAGTAGTTACATGGATACTTATTTCTGATATTCCCTATGCTTTAGGTACTCCTACTGGTAATGTTCTGCTCTTCATGATACTGCCTAGACGGAAAATTAGGCTTTTCATGGAATTTGTCACTTAGATACAAGCACATGTCATGAGCTATAGGAATTCCTCCAACTCTCTTAAGGGAGAGCGCTGCTGATATCCAGTGCAGTCATTCTTGGCTGCAGACTATAGGGTAGGGGTTTTTTTCTATTTTGCTGCATTTTGAAATGGTTCAGTTACTGTAGCTCTATCAATTTTTATGTATTGTGTCACTCTCACGTTTCTCCCTTTATGAAGCATTCCCGATAAATCAGGTTTGAGTCATGCTTTAAGACAGATTACATTTTATGTACATAATGATTTGTCTCTAAAATCCAGTTTACTCTCTGACTAATTTATGATCCCTCACTCTTCTGTGGAAGAGGGCCAATTTGCTGAATACAGCAAATATGCTGCTACTCCGATACAGCCCCACTAGTTTTCAAGTGGCTGTTCAAAGCATGAGCTCCAATGTGTGTGCTCCCTTCTCCCACTGCTGACCTTTTCCCCACAAAGCAAGCGGCTAACGTTGCCAGCATGTTTCTTGAAGGGCAGTTCCACTGCTGTGGTACTGGTCTTTTCATGCTGCAATGGCATGAATTTCCCTCTCCCTCACTAGGCAGACTGCAACCCAAGCCTTGGACCTTACCTTTTCTGTAACCACACATTTCTCATGATACCTGTATATATTTCTCGTGTTTCATGCTTATGCTTCCATACCACATCCACCTCATCTACTTCATCCCAACTCCTGCATGACACCGCCCTCAAAAAGCAGGCTCACTGGTTTGAATTTGAGTACTCATTTTGCTTTCTCCCTGTCTTTACAGGGCCTACCTGTGAGTTCCACTGTTTTATTACAGATCTTCAGTACCAGCAACTCTGCAGACCCTTATGATATTTTAAAAGGGCTAATAACCTGAGGGTTTTTTCTATCTGTTGAAGCTCAACACTCATTTCCCTAATATTGCTGCTATCCTCCCTACAGAGGGCAGCTCAATGTTTTGGGAAAAGAGCTATTTTAAATATGCAGAGCGTGTGATTTTGGTTTACATGCAGCTTCTGAGAATAGTATCCACTAAACAAAACTGCAGCAGCTGTTTCAGCAGGCTTTTAAAAGCACAGCATCCCACTCCAAGCCAAAAAAACTCTTCCGGTGTTACTCTTCCTTCCAGTTACAGACCATCCACATTTGTCAGGCAGCACTGGCAAAGTGTTCCAATTCATCACTGGAAAAAGAGAACAAGGCTCATTTGAGGGAGAAATTGCACTTTGCAAGTAAGACACAACACTATACATCAAGGTGTTACCATTTCTGTAAAAAAACCCCTAAAACCTCATAGAAGTTACAACACTTCTCAGAAAGTTTACATGAAATGTTTTGGTTCTCATCTCAGAATCCGGATCCGTATTTGTTTTTTCAGCAAAGAAATCAGGTTCGGGATAGGATCATCACAGATGAGACAAAAGCAATACAGAAAATGTAAATTTAATGAAACATTCTCCTGTCCTTTGATATATTTCAATAATAATACACACTTAAAACCTTGCACATATGTTTGAAAGCTAACCAAGGTTAGGCACAGCTATTAGCACACACTCTGCCTTGGGGAACAAGTGTTCTTAAATTCCAGTTACATACAGAATTACTTACTATACCAGTTTAACATATCAATTGATCAAGTGTATCAAGAATTGTCATAATACAAAGAGTTCCCTGAACTGCTAGCAGTTTAGACTTAAAATGAGAAAACATTTAGAAGCGTTTCAACTACATACCTTAATAAGCTAAAAGCATTTGTTCCTACATTTTTGATAATTTTCCTCTAAAAAGAAAAAAAAAGGGACATTTATTAGTTCAGAAAAATTACCTTCCATCTCTCAGAATACAACTTGCCATCTGTTTAATCTCTCATACAGATCATACTGCATTAATAAACACATGCTGGACTAGTATCAGTACCCAGCAACTTCTGTGAAACTTGGAAGTGTAGTCATGCTGCAGTAAGATTTATTTTGCCTCTCTTGGCCAGCTACTGATCAACTTTGCTATGAACTATGATAGGCAACAAAGCAATCAAGTATAATGCCCCTTTCCTATAAGAATCACAAAGTAAATTTCTGAAAAATAGTTAATACCAGGTTCTTAACATTTATCAAAGCATTAAAAACTCCAGAAGTTAAAACCAACGAACAAGCAAGCACTAAATGAAAAAACCTGCATCCAGGCAACATTCTTCTACATACAACTCCTGCAAGCAACAGAAGAACTTTTTACTCCCATATAAAGCTTTTAAATTAATCCACATTTACTGGAATTCAAGAGTTGCTACTTCCAATTTTGCTCTAGATCAGCCATGTAAGTCACTACACTTCCTACTTGTAATATTGCCTGTCTAAACAATACAGCATTTTCTATGTAGCACTGCTGCACAAGAAGTTTCACTTGCACATCTGAACTTCACATCCTGGACACAGTTCTTCAAAAGAAACTGCTAGTAGCTAGCAAGATATTTGAATGTACCTTTCCTTAATAAGGAGTAGAATAAAACTACAGGTGTTGCAGTAAGTCAAGAAAATTAGAACCTGTCTTCACACTTTACATTTTTAACTTCTTAACTAAAAAGATTCTGTGGATACTCAAAAACCAGTACAGTTAAAAGTGAATTTCACTGAAGAAAAAGATTAAATTCAGATCTTTAGGTAAGAATGAAGTTCTTGAGGAAGCCACTAGGAGTACTCCATGTACAGTAAGCATTCACCTGCATGCTTTTTGCCTGCTGCAAGCATGTTATCTAGCCCTGCTGAATTAGCTTAGCTCTGAAGCTGTAACAACTTGAATATAATTAGAATTCATTACAATTTACCACCAAATTCCACCTTTAATCATTAACATTACTTTTTCTATATGCTCACATCTAAGTGAGCCTCTAGTTGACAGTCACTAAGAGGGTTAAAATGCAAATGCCATCACTAGCTTTCAAACACCAGCACAACAGTTCCTTACTAGGGTGCTTTTAATACTCAGCTAAGGTTTATTTACCCACTAAGACAGGATACCTCAAAATTACAGGGGTCTAGCATTTCCCCCTCTCCTCTTTAAAGGCATTAGCTTTTGCAGTAACACATACCCATGTCAACATGGACCCAAGGCAAGTTTAAATAATGCACCAACATCCTCATTCACAGCTTGGAGCATGATGGCATCCAGCCTATCCACAGGGACAGCAGTAAAAGTAACACTGAAATAATGACTGAAAGATTAAGTGACTTTTGAAAGAATTAAGTGGTTTCATCTCAGTAGCCACATCTGTATGAAATTTCTCATCAACGTATCAGGTTTGGCAGTTTCATCATGATTCAGCACTTAAACACTGGAAATTGTAACATAATTCATACATTCCACAAAATAAATTGTGTCTTCCATATGCAAATGTACTAAAAAGGGACATTACCAGTAACAAAAAGTTTCAGCACCTTTATGAATGTTACCTCTTTATCTGTTGTACTACAGTTACCAAGAAATCTTTCACCAGGACACGTGACATTCCCATTGTTAGAAACTGCTCATGACATTGAGTAAAATAATTACAATATATTCATGCATAGCATAGTACAACCCACTAGGAACAACCAGATTTTACTCTTGTGGATCTCCCTTCCTCCCAGCTACTGGTTGTAAGCTTTGGAGTCAAATTAAACAGAATACAGACCCTGAAGTTATTTCCTGGCACTTCCAGAGAGTGGGAATATATACTATCACTGGAACCACATTTGCCTGTTTATATTAACAGGTCTTCAGATGTCCCCTTTTCTCTTCACCTAATCACTTTCTTAAACTAATGTCCCAATAAAGCACAAGTTAACATTTGAGAGCCATCCTGACGTAGTCTGTCAGATTTAGTATGAACATTCTGGATAGGCGTATTTCACCAGCTCTTCTGACAATGACTCAAATACACTGTTTACCAACTCCCCAGTCTACACAGTTCTAGACCAAGCATGCCTGAAACACAATGCCACCTCAATTGTAAAGATGATGACACACCTACTAATTTCATCATATGTGAATTTTACTCATCTATTTATCATACTAATTTATCCCCACTAGTCATTCAAAACGTACATAGCTTTCAAGAAAATCCACTTGTGTGTAACTATTGTTCTACTTCCAATACTGCTTCCATGAAGGACTGAAGCTGTAATTAAACAAAAATTACCTGTTAGAAGTAGAAAATGTGCCTTGCTGTGGTCTAGCATAATCTCACATTACTATGTCAGAAGAATAATCACCAAGTACTAAAAATCCGCTTTTCCACCCAGCAGTTTAAGATTTCAAAATGAAATTTTTTATGCACTAGGAAAAAAAAAAAGGCACCCTGAATTGGGATTTGGATCCTTTTGCAAGCATTATGAGGTCTGAGGAACCAAGATATTTAAGCTTCTATTTCAAAAATATTTATGGGTGGCACATATTCACAATGCAATACCACTGCCTTTCCATAGTTCACAGGATCATTACCTCAATAATTACATTCAAATATGATAATGTATGCAGATTCACATTAACTCCAACACATGCCCAAGGCCAGACAGCTAACTTGCACCACCTCCAAAATCAGTATAATTTAGCACAGGTTAACTGAGTGATTTATCATGTAGGTCTTCATGCTTATGCCACAGCAAAAGAAATGAAACTAAGAACAACTGACCTAAGGGCTCACTTTAGCTCACTGAAGAGCACAGAAAAAATCATCAAATAATTACTCATAGATTTGATGGAGACAATGAAAACACAACACACTCTTAACTGTTTTTCCTTTTGTCTCACTCAGTAGCCATACAAGATGACAACCCTCTGGCTTAACACATTCTATACTTCTTGAGACACAAAAATATGGAAATCAAGTGAGAAATTAAAGCATTTATTATTTTGGTCAACAATAGAAATGTAGTGTTACTTCCAGACCAATAAAATTGAAAACTCCAGAGCCATTACCTTAATGCTTCTACACTGGACACCACTGAAAACTTCTCCATCATACCTAAAAACAAACAACACCTGAAATGAGTAGATTTTTATTACCAGACCACTAAGTCACATACATTGAGACAATCATCAACAGCCTGTCAAGTCTCAGAAGCAATAACGTTAAACACTAAGTCTTAATTTTCAGGAGGCCTTTTAGAAAGCAGCAAGAAATTAAGCCAGTTTTAAATAACAAAGGAGTTATGAGTCACATCCACTTGAAAACCCATGTTTAAAGTACTGCAGAAATAGCTGCATGTGCCCACTATTACACTTCCGTCTGAAGGATTTCTAATGAAAATTCATAATCTCAAGGTTTCAGTCCTTTACATACCAATTTCAACACCTAGCAAATACTTAAACCTACCAACTCAACCAGCCAAAGAAAAAGGAAGGACAAAGACACGTAGCAAATACTTAAATCTACCAACTCAACCAGCCAAAGAAAAAGGACAATGTTTGTTTTGTCATATACAATACCTAATATATACATTCCAATAATGTTTCTCTATCTGCACTACATAGATCAATATAACAACCATTAAAGATAACCTATTGAACATGTTTTGCTTCAGATTACAAAACCAATTTAAACCGTGGAAAATCTCAAGCTTGCTTATTGCACCCAACAACCAAGCATTAGACCAATGACTTATAAAGATTTAGAAATTTTACTGTTCAGTAACCTAAGATGTGATTCAGGCTATCACTGAAGAAGCCAATTCAACATGGAATGAATGTGCGCCATGTCTTCTCACACGAATGCGGCCATTTCCTAATCTTCGTTTGCAGGCAAGAGCCTAGAATCTTAGCCGTATTTTTTATTGCATTGCTTGTTCTTCGAGAAGTACTAGGGCTCAGTGACATTAGCAGCTCCGCTTTACTCACTAGAACACCTCATTCCCACGGTGCCGTTTGGGTCTGTTTCATTCCTCAGCATTAGCCAGCATTTTAAGTGTGAAATCAAAAGCCAAGGGAGTGAAACGAAAGGTAGCACCGCCCAGGCAAGAGGCTGCTCCCAACCCCAGCCGATGCCGCCGGCGAGCAGCATTTCCCTCAGCGTCAGCCACCGAGGGGACCCGACACAGCCTCCTACCGCCGGCCGGGCCTGCAAGCGATCAAAATAGCGCAGGCCGGGAACCGCCCGCACCAGAGCAATATGGTCCCCGCCGTCCGCTGCCGCGAACTACCGGCCCCAGCGTCCCCCGCGCCGCCACCGTAGCGTAGACCGCATCCGGCAGGGGAAACCGGCCATGCTACGCCTCCGCCTCCCTCTCCGCGGAGGCGCGCGGTCGGCTGGGACATGTAGTCCACCGCTCCATACACTCTCCTCCGCGACGGCAGCAGCAGTAGCGGGGAGCCACACACCGCGGTGCGGCCCCACCGCTGGCCTGCACCTGGCCGCGCCCGCGGCTCCAATGTGCGCGCCTCGCCCGCCAGCTCCAGCCTCAACCGCTAGGCGAACGGCGCCGCGGGCAGGCCTCCCCAGCAGCCCAGCATAAAAAAGAAGCGCAGGTAGCCCCCCACTTCCGCTCGGAAAGCGGCGCACACCACAGCCCCAACCGCCTCTCCTACACGACCTTACCTTACCCGCCACGACAGGCGCTCCGCAGGAAAAGAGAGCGCGAAGGGGCGCTCGCCGCCTTTATATAGCCTCTGCAGAGTGGGAACGAGGCTGGCTCCGCCTCCCCTCCCCGCGAACCGAGGGGCGGGGCGGACCCCGCTCGGGTCCGCGCTTTTTCTTGGCCGGCGCTCTCGTGGGCGCGTGATTGGGGGGTGTAGGCCCCGCCTCTGTAGTCTCCGTCGGCGAGTTTGTGGCCGTGGTGTGGTCCCGGCAGAGCCTGGCTGGGGCCAGCTGGGCGTGAGGGGATTGTCACCGCCCGGGCTGGGCGGGAGGCTGATGTCGGCGTGGTTGCCCGTCCTCTGAGGGTGCTGGAGCCAAGGGCAGAGGGGGGCGAACGGGATGGGGCTGCCCGCTCTCCCTGGTGGTGACGTGCCCTTAGGGGGGCGGGCAGAACGAGTGCTCCTATCCGGGTTTTGGTGCCGGTGCTGCTTGTGCATTTTGTGTTACAGAGGTTTTGCACAAAGCGCGGGGCTGGAAAGTGGGGGCGGGAACCTGGTGCAGCTTCACCTCCCAGGCGCTGAGTGCTTGTTTCTTCTATCTGTGGTTACTGTTCTCTAGGGCTCCAGCTGGTAACCTTCTGTATTTGTGCCTGGAATGCTTCAGCTTTCCTTCTGTAATTAGATGTTTCCGAAACTTTGACACAAGCACACCCTTTTCCTTTTTGGAAACGGCGCACGACGCTTTATCTGTATAACGAGGCAACGGGGCTGAAAAACCTCTTCTTACCCACAACAGGCAAGAAAGCAGTTTTTCACTCTAGAAAGTGTAAGAATGCTGTTCCACAGTGAACCAAAGAGTGGGCTCCCCCGATACCAGTGGTTAACTTCCAAGCGTTAGCCCCTGGAAGTTGCCCATCAGTCAGGAAGCAGCTCAGCCTCCAGATGAACCGGTCTCCAGTACCGCTGTGTAAGCACTAGTGAAAGAAGTGCGAGCAGGCATCTGGGCTACACTGGGCATGGTAGGACTGCTGCAGCTTAGATGGTGTTTAAAGCGATGTGAAACCATATCCCAAGTTCTTATTAATGGAGGTCCTCACTAATTGTTTATAAGCAGTTAACTTTTTTTTGGTCTGCCTGTTTATTGAGAGGTTTAGTGTATCAACTTAGTTGAGGAAACCAGGAAAAACAATGAATTTAGCTCCTTGCAAGGCTGTGCATTCCCACACAGTGTAAGCAGTGGTGGTAGGGAGTGCTGGTTATGAGATAATGGGTGATTGCCTCTTTTTAGGCTCACACAAAAGTGTGCCTGCCTGAAAAGCTCAAGAGGTGTTTGATGGTTTTACAGTTCGTTAACGAATGCTACAGAAAATGGTGGACCACAAGATGGATTCTCAATAGGAGGGTCTAACTGTTGGGAGCAGATAAGGAAAATTCTGGGAAAGTGACTTGTAAATTGTTACAATATCTGGCAGTTTTGTTCCTTAAATTATTGAGATTAATACAACCAGGAAAACTAAATATTTGATAAATATTAAGCCAGTTTTCTTTGGCAGCCCATGGCAGAGGATGTCACTTGTTTTCTCTCTGCTTTTCTTCTTCCACATCCACTTTACCTGTCTGAAATGTTCCCCTTGAATGCAAGCAGTGTGACCCAAGTGACAGACTGCAAGCTGCAGCAGGTTCACCACCTTCTCTGCTTAGAGGCATGAGGAAAAAGGGCTATGTGCTGCCTTTTTCCCCGAGTGCCTCCCACCTCCACTCATTTGAGCTGCTGTTTCTGTAGGAGAGAAGCTATAGCATCACGGAAGAGTTGCTAGTGCTTCAGGCAGGCTCAGCAGCTGAACTTGGGCACAGACAAGCAGTTTGCCTGTTGTTATCTATCCGTGTAGCTGAAAATGTTAACTCACCCTTCCTAAGTGACATCAGAGTTGAAGATAAGCGAAGCAATCACAGCCATGACTAAAGAAAGAAGGCAGCTCCTTACCATTCCTTTCCTAAGTGCTAAATATGCATCTTTTCTACAGCACCTTTGGAGGGCTTTTATTTCAAGGGGAAAAATAGGGAGACTCATAATTTAAGCCTGGATTACACTACATAAAGCATAATCAGGTACTGTCTTAGTTTGCAGCTGATAATAAAAAGACTATAAATAATGAGGTTGTTGGAAAAAGCGAAGTTTTATGCGAAGTTTTTATGTTAGAACTAGTTAGGTAGAAGAATAGAAAATGATTGCAA
>WYDI02011399.1:19185-35661 GCA_009867235.2 Psittacus erithacus
TGCGAACGCGGGGTAACGAGGTTGGAATCAGATTTGGGTGTGTACCCCTGGTTCCCGGCGCCTCAATAAAGCACCTCGTATAACCGTTCCAGTGGTTATGTGTTTGTCTCGACGCTAACAAGGTGACTAAAGGCCTGTCCAGGGCTGTGGGATGCTGCTCTACCACTTGAACTTTGCAGGAGAAACACAGGTGTGCATGTACTGGAGGGAGCCTTTCACCTTGCAATGTTACGCATGCTAGCTTTCATAATTTGGCAGAAAAATTCTTCATCTCTCTGTTAGATGGTAGGGTATGGGTTTACTAGCAATGCCTGTCTGTGCACTATATGCAAACTTACAGCTAAGGAAACATGCCTCATTTCTTAGCATCACCTAGGTCTGCTAGCACTAGACAAGTTTGTGGGTGAAGTGAAGCACATCTTTGTTGTAGGTAGGCAACAATTACAGAGCTGGAAAAAGTTAAGCAAAGCAAAATAAAAATGTACACTACAATTACAGATTATATTTAAAAGTAAGGTTCCTTCTTAGCTGCCTTTCTTTTCCCTTTGTCAGATTTCCACATCTTTAAGCTATATTCTGGGTGCCTGGATGAAGGTGCAAGCTGTAGAGCTACACCTGATCCTCAAAGTTCAGTCCCCAGAGAGATATTAAAACTAGTTTGATCTATAAACCTGGTTGCCATAAAGCATTAGTTTATAGATTTATCACTTCTGAATCTAGCTCCCTGCACGGCTGTGCATTACCACACAGTGTAAGCAGTGGTGGTAGGGAGTGCTGGTTATGAGATAAGGTGATTGCGTCTTTTGAGGCCCACACAAAAGTGTGCCTGCCTGAAAGGCTGGTGGTGTGGCTACCTCCAGGGCTTTTTAGCTCCAGGCAGCTCTCTCACAAGTTCTCTGTTCTTGTTTTAAAGGATTCCTTTATCTTCTTGTTCTTTATTTTTGTTTCCCATCACTTCCCTTCTGCCCTATTTTAAGTCTGGCTTCTTGGATTTTCTCCAATAGCTTTGCAACTTTGATGACTCACATCTCTTGGTTTGATTTGGAGTTGTTACCAGTGCATCCTTTGGGATGCTGAGTTTCCCTCCCCTCTCACCTTCCCAGCAGGAAGTCTATTGTATGCAGCTTTAATTTCTTCCTTCTCAGAACAGATAGTACTTACTGTAAAATCCTGAGCTGACTTTGCCATACTTCACATTATGCTTCATAAAGTGCTTGATTTGGGAAACAATTTCATTTAGCTTGTGGTTGTGGCCCTTAATATTTTACAAAGAACTTCTTCTCAACTCCCTCTGAGTTTTTAGTCACTTTAGTGTCACAGAATGTCGAGCCTGGTTTTTAGATGATAAATGAGATCATAAAATCATGAGAACAGCTGCACAGGGTCAGACCAGTGGTTCATCCTCCCCTCTCCCAGTATCCTGCTTCCAACTGTAGTCAAGAGAACATGCCTAGGGAAGATGTTGAATTTTGTGTGTTGCTATTATACATACTCAGTTTTTTAAGCTCCTGCAGGTATTTATGCATCAGCAATGAATGGTTACTGATTTTTTTTACCCCTCTGCATGCCATCTTTTTCAAATCAATTCAGTAACTTCAGTAGTACAGGTCATGCAGGGTTCTGTAGTAGTTTTTCTCCCCAGTGAAAATGAACCATTTACTTCTAACCTCTGTTTCTTGTCTTTTGCCTCGTATCTCATGTCTGCTTAGTTTCCCCAAAATCATTAGGTAAGAGGCTTCAGGGAATCTCTGCACTAGATCATGTTACCTCATGCCTGCTGGTGAGAAGCATGATGTGAATTTACCAAGGGTTCTTCTGATTGTTGTCTTATTGTTCCCTAGAACCTTTTCAAGACATTATAGTTGTGTTTGCTACTGGCCTTTCTTTAGCACCAGAGCAAGTTTAAGTGACAGCTCACACACCACTATTAGTAGCTCACATGTTTCACTGGGTTCCTCTGCAGCATCATCTGATCCTGTTGAAACTGCAGCACCTTCCAGACGTTTGAAGCAACTTCTCCGATGGATGCCGCAAAAGTGGGATAGTGTGGGGAATTTGCCTAGATCTTCTACACTGAGCATGGGTGAGAAAAAAATAATGCAATTGCGTGGCCTATTTTTCTCTGAACAGACTTCCTGCGCTTCATGAATTTGAAAAGGGATATGTTATCAGTTTTTATAGACTAAACACCATTACACTGGCATGTTCTGTTGTGAGCTTGCTTTTGCCCTTTTTCAAGTCTTTCTAGAATGGTGATTTTGTGCCTTCAAGATAGTGTTCTCTGTTTGTCTTCATTCCACTTGTAAGGATTTAATGTACATACATGTTCCATTTAATTTTGTTTTTAACAAGCATCTTCATTTTTAGTACAGCTGTGGTGAATATTTGGGTTGTTTGCTGCAAAGATAGAGTACCTAAATGTACAGTGGTAATTAATGTACAAAGTAATTAATATAGTTAAGTTAAATTAGGTATGTTTTTCCTGTTTACCAAGGTAAGTCTGTGTGCTGTCTCCAGGAGTACATAATTGTAACTGTTTGTTGTTTAATAAAAGCATTCATTATCTTGAACTGCAGTAGCATTTCAATATGCCCAAAAATACTTGAGGGAAACTTCAGTCTGAGTCTTTGTTAGTGCTTGGGAACATCATCTTTCTCTCAGTGTTCAAATCTCTTCTGTGTTATTCTGCATAAACAGCATATTACTGAAAGATAATATGCTTCATGTAATTGCTGTATAGTTGCTGCTTATCTTACTGTCTTTTGCTCACCCTTAAGAGATGAGATGAACAGGTCCAGATGACAAGAAAGCATTGAAGAGGAAGTACTATGGAAAAGTGAGAGAAGAGCAAATTGCTATTTAATATTCTTCTCAGAGTTCTAGGACCCAGCTGTTAATTGATATCACTTGCAGTCACTTCATTCATTAACAAGGCATAGGGCAAAAAGGTTTTTCTGTCATATTTGTACACGCTTGACAAATTGAGTATCAATCTCACTTTTAAATAAGAAATATGCCTTCATGTTCCTTAACAAGAGGCTGCTTTTGGTTCTTGGAGAAAACAAGGCCACTGAGCTATTAGATTTTTTAGCAAAAACTGGTTTTAGTATTGCCATCTTTCAGAGGCTTGCTTACAATTAAAATATCCTATAATCACACCCTATACAGAACCAGGTAAAACAACATATACTCAATTTGATCTTTTCAAAATCAAGTGTCATGTGAACTATTATTATGACAAAATCTGGAATTACATCTGGGTATGATAAGTACAGATCTCTGGGTAAGAAAGAGGCACTCCCTTTGAAGTGGATCTTTCTTGGAATCTTTCATTTGATTAAGAAAATATGCTTATTATCTTATGCATAGTATGTGTATTAAAAACATACTCATATTTGTTATTAGTATAGATGTAGAAAAATGCAACTGCATTATCTACAGTGCTAATCTGTTAATTTTAATAGATTTAACTTTGTAGCAAGTCTTTAGATGGTGCATAAGTCTTTCCTTCTATGAAACTTGTGTAGACATAGATGTTTCTCAAATCTTTTATTGTAGAATTTTATTTCCATTTTGTCTTGTTCTTAATAATGGCAAGCTTTCCAGGCCAGGATAGTGTGCTAGCAGGTTTTGTGAGTGTATCTTGCTCTTAGCAGGTCAGTTCTCATACAGGAAAATATCAAACAGCACTTTCTGTAGATGTGTTTTAACTTTGCATTTAAGTAGAACTTAAAAGCTGCTACTGCTGCTGCTGAAAGGGGTGACCTTGTTCTTTCCTCCTCCCTTGTCACCACTACAGGCTGCTACAAGCGACTGCCTTATACAATAGAAAACAATTACATGCACACCCCCCGCTTTAGTTTTCTAGCAAATCATCCACCTGAACTGACTCACTGTGACCACCTAACCACTAGTTTTAACAGAAGGGAAGTGGTAGGAGCAAACGCCCTGGGCTGGGAAGGAGTTATGCAGGGTGATGTCCCCTGATAGCAGCTGTTACTTAGGCAACTCTAAATATGATGTGAAACCTCATGCTTGATCACTCCAAAATGCAGTTTGCACCTATTTAACTATGCCTAAATGCAAATATTCTACCATTAAAATAAAGAACATTTGAGGGTTAAGAAGTCTGTGCTACTGTTTGCTGCTATTTATTCCTGTACTGTAAGGAAGAAATAATATCTATCTAAATATAATTAAATTATATAGACAGTTGATATTCAGAGCAGTACAGCTTATGGCTGGCCCTAGTAAAGAGCCAGATAATTGTGATGCTCTGCCTTTAGAGCATCTTATATATCCCTTAGGATATATATCCCTTAGGATATATAAGATTAATCAGTCCAGTTTTTGAAGGTATGGGGTTCTGTAAAGAACAAAAAGAGGAGGGCAGCATAGATAGTACAGTAACTGTGATAATATTCCTTAAAACCCACAAATCAGCTATTTCAGTTGTGTAAATAATTTGTCAACTTGAAGTTATAACCTAATGTATTGCTGACTTCCTAGGAAGGAACTCTCAACATTGCAAATTCTTAGCATGTACATAATGTTCACTGTCCTGATATTCCTGACTGGAGCTGACAGCTGACCTACTGATGCTGGTGGGGCTGTGTTCTTCTGTTACAATGAGAGTACTCAGATAAGTTGACTCCTGCTTATGGCCCTCCTACACTGTAACTTGCTTGCCTGGTTGTGCTCTCTTGGATATTACCCAAAACTCAAAGCAGCTCACCCAGGCTCTCCAGGCATCAGGAGGAAGGACCTAGGCATTTTAGAAGTTGCATGCTTTCTCCACTTGCTCAACAGCCAGCAATAGAACAAGACAAGGACATCCTGTTTACAGACACTGTGTCGGGAAAGCATGGGGCAAGGCTGCCACTCCTTGTCAGCGCTGAGAACCTGCTCTGCTTATCTACAGAATATGCAGCTAATAGGCAGATGATATTTATTTATGAGGTTCATGTGACAAGAAGCAATTGTTCTGCCAGAGGTAATGAGCACGCAGTGTTTCTAAACACGCAGCCCTTGCAGAGCAGAGAATTTGGACTGGGGTATATTACTGACATGAATCCTCTGGCACTCCTCAGTCTCCAATTGCTGTCAGAGACTCAGGGTGCATTCCCATCAGCATCCTTTTCAATTCCTGACCTAGGCTGTCTTGGGAACCAGGCATGAATGACGAGGAGATGCACTTGCTGAAATTCTGTATGACGTGCGGAAATCTCACTCCACAACCTGTGAGGTTGTAAAGCAGGTATGTTTATTTGGTGCCGGGCAGCACGGAGGGTCACCCCACCAAAGTCGTGTGTACTCAACATGGCAACTGCCTTCAGATTTATACTGTCAAATGTTACATACTCATGAGGTTTCCCAATACGCCTATACGTATGCATGGCCTGTCGTCATGTCCCCCCCCCCCGGCTTTGTATTGAAATTATCATTTATATAAACTCCTCCCAAACTGTGCTTGTGCAGTGCTTCCTGGTGGTGATTGTTGAGGCTCATGGGGATGAAGGCTGATGACTCTTCCTCGTCAACACTAGTTGGCCTCTCATCTTTGTACAGGCTTGGCTGTCGTCCAAACTGCAAGGCTGGTTTTAGCCGGTTCTTGAGGTAAGTCCCTGGGTCTTATCAGGGGCTGTCTTTGCTGGGAGTCGCAGGATCCCTTGCTCTCTTGCTTTAGTTATTTTACACAATAGTTAAAAAGCATCAAACAAAAGCGCTAAACAACACAACTACACAACAATCTGGTTAGTCAATAAGCTATATTTTGCCTTCTAAGATTCCCCTAACCCCCTGTCTCATGTATTCCTCAGCAAAAAAACAGTGCCAGAGGGGTTTTCAGAGAGGCCAGTGATTAGATCTGAGAGTAGTTGACCCTCAAGCTTATCGAGAGCAGCTCTTAGGGAAGCTTGGGGTATTGTGCAAGATATAAAAAGGTCTGGCCACTGCCTGGTTTTGGGAGAGGCAAGCAGTTCGCTGCTCATGAGCAGCCTGGTCAGGATGCCAGGTTGGGATAGAGAAGCTGGTGAGTGACCCTGGTAGCTACATGCGCAATACAAACCGTTAACACTTGCTATAGTGCAGCTGACTTGCCACAGGACCTGGCACAGTTGCCTGAGTTACTGTGTGGCTCTAGCTGGTGTTAGTTCCTCTGCAACAGGATTATGTTCAAGATGAAAAGGGGTGGTTGCATACAGAGATGTTGCTGTCCTCCTTGGAGGGATTATATCCCTATCGGATAATGAAGTTCCTTCCCTGTCAAGGTCTCTGCCCCATAGTACATGTGGCACAACCATGACAATGGGACTCTTGGTACCAGTGGCAAAAGCACCTACCTGCTTTTTTATATTCAATTCCTCCTATCTATGGGAGATACAATCAATCTACAGGAGTTACAATTCCAGATTTCTCGTAGGTGCCTGTAGCACCTACTACAAGCCTTGCTTCAGTCTTGACATAGTGTCGTCTATCTGTGGGCATCCCACTTAGCCCATCTGGCAGTTCCTGACACTGCCACTTGACTGATCTGCGGACTCTGTGATACAGCCTTTCTGCTGAATTTAGTAGGAGCTGTGAGGAGGACGTCAGAAGCTACCTTAGCGTGCTCTAAGTTGTATTGCCTCAACTAAAAAAGTCCTTTGATAACAGTGCTTTATTTTCTAAGAACAAAATTTAAACTTTCTAAGTGCTACTGAAGAAGGAAACTCATCAGTGCTGCTTTATGCTAAGTGTCAGATAATCTAATGGAAATTATTCAATTTCACTGGGCGAACACAGCATTTAAAGCCATTGTTTTGTCACATTAATTCTTTTTTCTTTGTTTTTCTTTCTCTTCTTTACTGGGGTTACTCAAGCATGCACTTAGTCTTGTGTAAGTAGATACAAAGAAAGGAGTGGATCTCATTTCAGGAAATGTTAATTGATATGTTTCATTTGTCTTCAAGATCTTGCAGTTTATTAGCATGTTTGGGTAGTTTCCATGGACTGCAGTAGGAATTTGTGACACATCTTGATTGTAGGGTTTATCCCTTACATGCAAGTAGAGGATAAAACAAGACAGCTCTGCCAGCATAATAAATACCTACTATTCTAGGAGTGTCCAAGCATTTGAAAACCTTACGCAGCCCACCAAGGCTGAGAAATTACAGATCCTCTCCTTCCAGGAGTCCTGTGGATCCAGCTCAATATGTCTTTCTCCTCTCTTTCCAATTTGGGTTGCCACAGACCATGCTAGGATCTGCAATAACTTGCTCTTGCTTTATGCTCACATTTCTGCAACAGAGGCAAGACTGACCTCACAGGCACTGGGAGGGAACAGCCTGCAGAGAGACAGCCTATGGCTCTTGCTCACATTCCTCCAGACCCTGCACAGGATGGGGCCGTGGGCCTGCGCACAGTGAGAGATCTGTGAAAGTTGCAGCAGAAGAGCTGGTGAAGCAGAAATGTGATGTAGGATGCTGCATGTCAAGACAAGAGGCTAAAACCCGTTTGATCCTGTAAGCAATCTGTTTTGCAACACTGATCAGACACGTACATCTGACCCACAGCTGGTCTGGGAGACCAATGCTTGATACAGGGGTGGAACAATTTTCCCCACTTTTTGATCGTGAATGGTTTGACCATTACAGTAATCCTTTTGTAAACGCAAGAGGGCACTCCCACCTCACTTCTAAGAGACGGCGCTGGTAAAAGGAAGTTCTTAATGGAGCAGCGCAGAATTGCCGCTACTCCTGTGTCCATGCTTTCATAACAAATCAATCACTATGCATTTACAAGTATTTATAGACCGTATTTAAGGAAGTGATCTTGGTTTGATACTTTCTTCAAAATAGTATATCCGAAGAAAAAAATGAATTTTATCCTTGATTTCATTGAAGTAAAACCAAAACTCCAATGTCCTTGTAACCAGAATTGTACTGAAACTGGGGGACTACAGGCTACTTTTTTTTTTTTTAGATTTCAGGTGCATTATCTCATCGAAACAGAGGCTTCTTCTTTTGTCTGCAGTAGCAAATTCACTACGAGCAACTACAGAAGGGGAATGAGATGTAAAGTTGTTACACTTGGCAACACTCGCATATTTTGAAGTAGACCTTTGGTGCTCTGTTCATGTAAGTTTCCCTTATCCACTCACTCTTATCTGCCTGGTGTCATATGCTGTCAGTGTTTTTCATGATCTAGGCACACAAAAATAAATGTATTTTAAGCTTACCCATAGGCCTCCCAGTTTCTGGAATCAAAGTCTCGCTTGATCACTTGGAAAGATTTTAACAAGTTTTTTTAGTGTCCAGCACAGTAAATTAAGATCTAGACTTGTAAACCAGAATCTTCTGTACATTCTGTGATTTAAAATACAAATAAAACCTACAAGTAATTACTCTTTAAAGGAAAATATACACGTACAAACCCCAAACTCCACTGTGCTAATGATCTCAGTTTAAATGCTTACATTTCTTTCACTTGAAGAGAGTTATTTGGTATGGTCTAAAGTTTTTCCATGGGGGAATAAATTTTAACCAAGCCTGACAGAGGCTTCTGAGCTCCTGTTAAGTTTTTGCAAGTTTTCCTGGACTTTCCATTTAAAGGAAAGAGATTGCAGCTGTCCTTCCCTGGACAAAATGCAAGTGCTAGTCAGCATTTCAATGTGCAGTTCAGCCATGAGTATGCCACTCTGCACCATTAGAGATAATAACTAACTGAAATAATGAATTACAATAATTTCTTATAGACAGCTAGATTCATAACCAACATACAATATATTTTCAAATTACACTACTTTTCACAAGTCCCTCCTCCTGTCTAAACTTTGCCAAACATAAGAATGAGCATTTATAGGGAGGAAAAATAAAACAACCAACCAAACAAAAAAAGTCCTGTGGAAGGGTCACTAGCATTTAAAATGGATTTCTTGTGTTTTAATAATCATTATTGACCTTTACTGGGGGAACAGTTTCCTGATGCTGGCGGAGGTGCACTTCTGCAGGCTAGCTAGCCTGTTCAATATGGTTCATTAACAGAGCTAAAAGCCAACTGTTATGACCATCATTTCAGAAATATCCATACTTACAAAACCTTTGTTATTTCTGAGGAAGTCATGCCTGGAAATTAAATTAGCAACTTGACCAAAGAAGAATCTGCTGCCACTCCATGTGTTTCAGGCAAATAGTGCATTGTTAAACCAGATTTCTTTGGAGAGGCAACTGATAATAGAAAATTCAGTTAGACTCAGTATTTTTCTAAGAAGTTACTTTTGCAAACACTTTATCTGCTTTTAGTCTCTTTGAACCATATTTAACTGTCCGCTTTATGAAGTAGTCAGGTATGAGTTTATGGATCCATTGGGCTATAAAATTTAAAAAGTGGTGTAATGGATATAAAATGCAATGCAAGAGTCCCCAGCACATGTTCATGTGCCTTTAATACCAGCACCCCCATAGCTCTCATTTTAGTACTTTACACTTCTACTCCTGCAAATTTTCCCCCAGAGTGCTGTCAAGCAATTTGCTGTTCTAGATGGTGCTAATCCTTTTGTTCCCTGCTTTCAGCATTCCAAATCAAAAATGTTGTGAAAGACATCAGACCTCTTGGCCAAAAAGGTTTAAGAAATTGGTGGTGAAGCTCATAATGATCAAAAAAAATGTGGGGGTAAGAAGAAGGGGTGATAAGTGCAGGAGAGGATCACTGAGTGCATATGGACAAGACTCATGTATGTAACTCTGCCAGCTCCCACCGGAGTCTGTCAGGCCTCTATCCTTCCACCCTGCTCCTTATTCCACTGCCTCACATTTTGTGTCTCATATGGCAAACAGGGGCTAGAATAGCTTTTACTGGAAGGGGACTGCTAAGTAAAAATCAAAAGTGCATCCCATTTACACAAAAATGGAATGGAAAAACACCCTGCAGAAATAATGTGAAGAGGCTAAAAGTGCAGTTAAAATTCATTCCTTGGTCAAAATGGTGAGTTAACAGGTTCCTAGGAAAGATCAGCCATTTAGAACAACCACATAAGCATGTCAAGGTCCCTCTTGATGACATCACTTCCTTCCAGCGTATCGGCCAGACCACATAACTTAGTGTCATCAGCAGGCCTGCTGTCCCTGTCACCACCTAAGATGTTGAACAGGATCAGTCCCAACACCGGTCCCTGAAGGACACGACTCATTTCTGGTTTCCAACTGGACATTGAGCAGTTGACCACAACTGTTTGCATGCAGCCATCCAGCCAATTCTTTATCCGCCGAGTGGTCCATCCATCAAGTTGATGCCTCTCCAGTTTAGAGACAAGGATGTTGTGTGGGACAGTGTCGAACGCTTTGCACAAGTCCAGGTAGATGATGTCAACTGCTTTATTCCTATCCATCAGTTCTGTAGCCACATCATAGAAGGCCACCAAATTGGTCAGGCAGGATTTGCCCTTAGCATTGTTTTTTGATGTATTTAAACAGTACAGGAAACAATTGCCAGGGAGAAAACTTGTGAAATGCTGAACATCAAAATTGTTTCTTTAAGTCATACTTGCAAGTAAAACAGCAAAAGTATTTTGTTTATGGCATTGGTGGATGGTAACTTAAAAAGATCCTGAAGCTAGATCCTGAGAGGGATAAGTGCTGAATCTCATCCACACTCCATGAGTCCATAAAATCTTGTCCATGAAAAATGAGTCAAATTTAATTCCAGATAGTTACATGGCTGCCTGCCCAGAGAAACCTACCACAGTTAGTGACAGAGTAGCTTCCCTCAGATAGCATGGAAACCATACAGATGCAAAGAAGACTGAGGACGGATTGTTTTGAAACAATATGCAAATAATGCAGAGTGTTGGTGTACATGACTGCCTGTACAGACATTCAAAGAGTGATTCAAGGAGGCAAATCAGCAAGAAGAAGTAAATGGGAGATTGTGAAGCAATGGCTGTAGACAAAACCTGCAACAGTAATTCTCATTAATGGAATGAAAACTTGTTATTTGTGTAATATAAAAATGTGACAAAAAGAAAGACATTAAAAGTGTTCCAGTTTACAAATATATTAACTCCAGCACCTACTGATCTCAGAAGTCCTTCAAATGACTTTTCTAGACCTTTAATCAAAAGTTATGTTACTGAGAAATACCAGAATGGAGTCAACAGAGTAATTTGGCTGAGCATGTATAGACTGAGATATAAGAGACAATGCTTTAGCCATCGGCAGCAAGTGATCACCAGCAAAGGAAAAGTGTCTGAAAAGATCCTGAAATTCTAAATGAACCCCAAATGCTGCTGAGCAGAAATTTCTTTTGAAAAGCAGGACTATGCAGTGGGATGGTCTCTAAGTTTCTTGGGCATTTATTCTGTTCAGATCCTCACCCTATAAGGATTTCAGTGCTTTTAAAAGCTGTCTTCAGCAAGAATACTAGTAGATTTGGACATCGAGGGGTAAAAAAGGACTTTAAATATAGATGTTCATTAAAAATTTGTATCTCAATACAGTGATTAGCATAATATAGTGCATATTTTATGCTCTATTATATACAGTGTATTATACATGTCATATATATACTCCATAATATATAGCTTTTTATATTTGTGTGTGTATGTAGATATATATATACACACCATATGTATGTATGCTATATAACTTTGTGCTATATGTCATATATCCAGCTCATTTTAGGTTACTGCTTCACAAAGACCTTCTGTTGGTTGGTTGCTGCCCCACTCCATGCCAAGGCTATAGAGAAGGCAGTACAGGATGAAACTGTTGCCTGAGATCTCCCCATAGATGACATTAGAGTTTGCTGATGGGGATTACAGACAATTTCAGCTCCCCAAGCACCCAGAGCAGCACAATGAATATGGAGAAGTTAAATTGCCTTTATTGCTTATCATAACGTTTGCTTTACCCACTCAGAAGATAACGGAGAGGTGCTTGATCTGGTAAGATTCTGTTGTCAGTCTGAGGTTATTCAGAGAGGCTTTGAGTTTTAGCAGTTGCTCCAGAATAAGCAGTACAGCAGAGGCCTTCCTCACTATAATATTTTTGGTTTATTTCATTGTTAAAATATTTTGTTGCTCTTAATGGGGCATTCAGCATTCAAAGTGCATGTAACAGGCTTTCTGTCATCCTCTGTTACCATCAGAAATGGTGAAGATTAAAATTTTATATGTAAATAATTATGGCTACAATCCTTATTCAATTGCTTCTAAGCCAAAACTCCTATTACTTCAGTGGATCCATAATATAGATAATATAATTTTTAATGTTAGATGGATTTTAGTATATTGTGTTTGTCCCCTGTTATGCTTCAAATGCCAGACATTTTAACTGCAGTACTTACCAAGCTCAATGAGAAGTTAACATATATTAAGATGCATTACAGTTTATAGCTTCTTTATAGATAACGGTATTGCAATCTTAAAATACACTTGGAAAGGTTAGGCTCCTCTGCTTGACAGAAATGTGAAACATTTGAAAAAAAATATTCTTCTGTCAACTCAATTCAGTTCAGTTCAGTTGGGGTTTTTTTGGTTTTCTTCACCTGTCCTGCAAATTGCTTGTGACAGAGCTCTTTATCTGTCTTTATTCTTATCTGCAGTAAGGTCTTTCTCAGCCCAAAGTTACCATAGAGCCAGCAGTACCTGCCAGGTCTTCTCTGGCAGTCTGCTGCACATGCAGAGAAATCACCCAGTCCCCAGCATGTGCCTTGAGGTCCCAGGTGGCAGAAAGTGTTTGCAAAGGGGAGATCTGTATGGTCAGGTGAAAGCACTGGTTAAGGCAGTCAAATGCTGGGGCTTTTTGGTGTAGTGTAGTCTTCCCTTGACTTGCCATTAGCTGTGTAAATGTGTCAGTGTCATTCTGTAGTGGCTATTAACCTGAAGTGAAAACATGTAGATGGGGTGAGGAGGTAAGACATACTCCTTTAAGCCTTATTTTCTTCCTCTGGGATTCTGTTAGTTTGTCATTCAATCCTGTTTTACAGTCTTCAATGTCCTTGTCTCAGTCCAAGGAGTTTTCTACTTCAGAAAGTCTCTAGTCCAACCTTTTTCCATGTGGCCTGAAAAGGGGACAAGGATGTTTATGCCTCTTCTATGTAGAAATTGTGCCACAGAAAACAATGTAAGATTTCACTGTCTAGAGAAATATACTTTTTTCAACACTATCCCCCTAATATCTGAGTACAGAGATAAACTCAGTCTGTTTGCTTAGTCATTAGTGACCCCAACATACCAATGTTAGCCTTGGTTGCCAAAGCAGCAGCACTTCAGAACAAAAATATGAAAGTGCTTGAGTTGCTAAGTCACATGTTGCTTCAGTAAATATAAAACTGTGCCTTGTCTCACAGTCCCTTTGTGAACCTACAGCTTAAGAGTAAGGCTACCACTTAATTTGGTTTCGACATTAAGAATGTACAATTTTGAGGCCACTATACCATTATCCTATAGACATATCAGATTGTTTAATGGGTTATTTAAACGTTTATAGTGACTTCTAATGTGAATGGGTGTGATCCACATGCCTCCAGTATCCTCACGTAGTGCTTCGGAGAGGTAAGGAAACAAAGGTACCCAAAAGGTAGACCATGCATTTTGGCTATTATGTTAGGCTACTGAGACAGTAATAGCAGCTCTGAGTTACTAATTAGCATGCCTAGACGTGACATAATTATAAAACTGAGTGGATAATTTCTTCTTTGGCAAAGCAACAGTAACCAGGTCACTATAGGAAGGAAAGACATGAGTCATCTGATGGCAGAAACAGTCACAAGTTTGCATACATTTTGCCATTTTACCCATTTTAAATGTCTTTTCATACACCTGAGTCAAAACAGAAAACCTGTGGTTTCAAATCCTGAATGTCAAAGAACTAAAGCTGTAGAGTGTTGTTTGAACCCTCCCTC
Source organism: Psittacus erithacus (assembly GCA_009867235.2). Lineage (NCBI taxonomy): Eukaryota > Metazoa > Chordata > Aves > Psittaciformes > Psittacidae > Psittacus > Psittacus erithacus. Next base: position 33,067 of record WYDI02011399.1, read on the forward strand.
CACCTCCTTCTTACTTAGATCTGTGTGAGGCACTGAAGGTCCCCATGAGGAGTTCGAATGTTCAGAGATGCTGTGTTTGTGCTCAGCAAATGTGTAGGCAACAAGGATGAACCCACTATGTGACCCTGCAGGAGATGACTCCCTTCCTCGGCACTGACTAGGAGGCCAGAAAACTGGCTTTCATATCTCGTTGTAAATTCAAACATGATTCAAAAAATTCAAATAGTGTTGTCTTTTAAAGGTAGACAGGCAAGTAAAAATTGCAGCTGTATACAGACAAAAGGATTTTTAACAGTTCTCATGTCTTTTCGGTTGTCATAAATCCTAGTGAAGCTGTGCTAATTAATACTGGATAAGAGTCTGACCCTGTTCTTTCATGCTGCCTCTCAGGAGCATGTGCCTCGCAGCCAGTGTGCCATGTGGAGGCACACTGGCCTGCCTTAAAAGCTTCCCCATGGCTACAAATGGGTGGTGATCCCACTGTGGTCATTCTCTAAATGGTGGGACTAGCTGGGTAAGATATCAGCAGGCATGGGGCAAGTGAGTTACTCCCAGAAAAGTATTTAAATGCTGGTGACTTGATTTGCTCACTAGAGAAGGATTTTTTTTTTTCCCCCCCAGATGAAGTGGGGAAAACCAGGATTTGGGATATATGGATCTAGGAGTGAGAACCTTGTCCTTGCAGCACAGGATTGCTGTTCTGGGGGAGCAGACCATAGACTTAGTACTGACTTGACTTTACAAGGCAGTGGGTCTGCAGTCTGTCAAGCTTGCTCTGTCTGAGCTTTTCCTGACATGCCTGTAGCTTTGTTTTGCTTGGTCTAGCTGTGACAGCAATTTCTCTAATTGACTAGGTGTCTGGGGTTAATTTGTTTTGCTTTCATTTATCTTTGTGGTATGACCATAATTCTGTATAGATATTGTAACAGGCAATTATTTTGTACGTAGAATGAGATATTTATGGCTCGAACATACTGATGTAGTGTAGAGAAATACAACACTGGTATGACAGCAAGGGCCTTGAGAAATGGAAAAACCACACAAAGCACAGAGGAATGCAGGCGTGGGATGATAAGAGATAAGGCACTGGCCTGGCACAGGAAACCCAACAGCTGTAAACAATTCTCTGATGGTCAGATGAAGAGGTGCAGACCTGGACAAAGCCAGTTACAGGGGTAACAAAGAAAAAAGATAAAATAAATAGAAAGGTATGCTGTGAAAGGTATGTCTGAGGTCCAGGAGCCTGTCACTGTATGCTGGGCATCATCAGTGCATAGCTCTCCTAGAAATGAGAGGACAACTGCCCAGCTCACCTCTTTGGACCTCCAGTCAGACATAAGGAGTAGACCTCTGTGAGGGGGCAACCTGGTTTTACCTGGGACTGGTAGGTGGTACAGAGGAAAAATCTCAACATCTCAAGGTGATTTCACACTTACTGTGAAGATATAAAAAGATAAGGACATCCTACCAGTAGCATCCATAGGATAGTAGCATATGTCATAGTATTTATGCTCCTGCCACTGGGAGAATGCAGTTGAGAAGAGCTGTAGTTGAGATGAATACACTTAGTAATTCACACTCACTCTGGTAAGCTAAGTGTATGCATAGGTTTACAAGCTGTGATATGTTAGTTTCTAATGTAATTCTGTAGATTGTTTACAAAATGTTCTACGAACATCTTCTGTTAGCAGTTTTTCAGCATCTGTTTCAGAGACATTTCTGTAAATTATTATTTCCTGTTATTGCTCTTTCTGATTTCCGTCAGTGAAGGGGAAAGGCGGTGAAATGTGGCTTATAGCTGACATCAAAAGAGATTTACTCTGCCAGTCTACAAATGCCCTGTACACAAGATGCTGCTACTGGCTGGATTTCTCATGTACTTGCATTTCATGTTTCTCTGAGGGTGTCCCCTCACTGTAGTAGTATTATCCTTATGTGGTTGTTAGGAAAAAGCTGGCAAGTAGTTAATTTGGGTAGATTGCTTTCTTTTCACAGATACATTATTGTTGTGCCTGATTATTGCAGTGGTCCATATTTGTCTCAAGCAATCAGGAAACTTCACTTTGGTGCTCGGTTCAGAGCAAGGCAGGACCTATGGTATTATACTTCAGAATTCCTCCTTGTGGGGAGTTCCAGAAGACAAGGAGCAGCTGTGGATGGGAGACTCCATGGCTCAGGAATTGAACTCCATGCCCATAGTCCCTGAATGAGAGCAATGAAGCTCTTCAGTGCTTAGAGATTTTTTTCTCCATGTACATTAGTCCTGCAGACTACTGAAGGTAGTCTAATTGCAGGAAGCTATTCTCCCTGCTATCTCTGTGCATGCTCCCATCAGCTCACTTGGGTCAGTTCCCAGTTTCCTCATACAATGTCACCATTTTCTCACTTTGTGAAGGTGTCCTGGGTTCAGCAGCAGCAGTCATTTTTCTCCTTCTTAGTAGCTGATGCAGTGCTGTGTTTTTGACTTTCAGCCTGGAAACAGTGCTGATAACACCAATGTTTTTAGTTACTGTTCAGTAATATTTACTCTGACCAAGGACTTTCTGAGCCTCGTGCTCTGCCAGGGAGGAGGGGAAGCCGGGAGGAAGCAGAGAC
>WYDI02011400.1:0-21173 GCA_009867235.2 Psittacus erithacus
CCCCTTGTCCTATCACTACAGTCCCTAATGAAGAGTCCCTCCCCAGCATCCTTATAAGCCACCTTCAGATACTGGAAAGTTGCTATCAGGTCTCCACGCAGCCTTCTCTTCTGCAGGCTGAACAGCCCCAACTTTCTCAGCCTGTCTCCATACGGGAGGTGCTGCAGTCCCCTGATCATACTTGTGGCCCTCCTCTGGACTGTTCCAACAGTTCCATGTCCTTTTTATGTTGAAGACACCAGAACTGCACACAATATTCCAAGTGAGGTCTCACGAGAGCAAAGTAGAGGGGCAGAATCACCTCCTTCGACCTGCTGGTCACGCTCCTTTTGATGCAGCCCAGGATATGGTTGGCTTTCTGGGCTGTGAGCCCACATTGCCAGCTCATGTTCATTTTCTCATCAACCAACACCCCCAAGTCCTCCTCTGCATGGCTGCTCTGAATCTCTTCTCCTCCTAACCTGTGATGCCAGAAGCACATTTAGGAAATTAATTTTTTTTTTCTTTTTTAATATAGGTTGTGTGAATCAGTGTAGAAGAAATATTTGTGAATATTTGGGGCAGTATTTGTGGAACAGATTATCCTGTAAATAGGTGATGTTTTAGTAGCTAAAGCATTAGTGTCCCATTCTAATGAAGGTGACCAAATATAGGCTAGATTTGTAGGAAGTTTAATGAAATAAACCAAACTTCCTTACCATTGTATACATTCTTCCGTTCAGTACTGTATTCTGTTTAGAATCTGCCTGAAGTTAGATTATCAGATCATGTTTCTGAAATTCTTATTGCAGATGATCACTATGTATTTATACTTACAGAAAAGTTTCTCAGAGTGTGGGGTGAAGAACTAATTAGACAAGTCAGTTTCTGGGATCTCTGTCAGACTAGCTTGTTCTCTCTTTTTTTAAGTTGATCAAAATAAGGAATTGACCTTTATATCATCTCAAATATAAACCTGCAACAGAAAGATAATTACTCAATTACTTTTTTATAGGCTGTACAGTTATTCTAGAAAGTGTTTGAACAGGTCTGGAGTGAGTTCCATAAACACAGAAGCAGTACATTGCATCTTCTCTAGTTGGTGTATTAAGGCCATGCTTATTGCTTTAATTACCATAATCTGTATTTATAAAAGATAAAACTATAAAGGCCTTGATCTCAAAATATGATAAATAGTTTCAAGATGTAAGCATGATATGAACTACAATAATTCAGTAGGTCATGCTCACACTATCAGTATCATGGGGAATTCCTTAAGCAACATTGTCAGTGTCTGAAAGTAAGTATTCACAAAGATATTTGTAGTAATACATGAAATAATATCTGATTCACTGTAAGAAGAGATGTGAGGTAAAAGTGTTCCCATTCTTTGTGTTTTGGTGGTATTAGAACTGTTTAGTATTCTTACTAGCTGACGTTCTCAATTTGTCTGTCTGTATAGGAAAAGAATATGAGTTAAAGAAGATGCAATGTGATTAAAAATAATCTGGTGACAACACATGTATTAAAATATTTGACATATAGATGACTGTTTGGCAATATAATAATGCAGTGTTAGATTTATTTTATTTTATTCTTAAGAAGTAAGTTTAATTATTTAACACAAGGAGAAGACATAAAAGACTTTCAAGAGGTGACCATCCAGATCTCTAGGTGGTAAATGGTGGACCACTGCAGGAGAAAGGATGTGTACTTTTTTACAATAAATTTTCATGTTGTTTTGAAAAAAAATGTTTTCCAGACAGGGTTTTCAGAATAGAATTTCTCAACTTGACATGTCTGCTGGGGTGTTTAATGATGTCAGAGAAATTCTTCCTCTACTGAAAGCAAGAGAAGGAGTTCAGTGAGGTAAAGAATGAAAAATTATTCCTGAAATGTTTGAAACAGAAAATATGTAAATGCATTCTCTGTTCACTGTAAAAGGTTATTCTTGTGTGCCTACTGGGAAAAAGTTGGATATAATGAAAATTTGTACAATAACTACTAATGACGTTACCATAGAACATTTCTTCTTTTTGCTGTCCACAATGAAGAGACAAATGTGAAAGGAAAGATAAAAGTGGTTACTGGAATGGCTCTGGTAGAGAGTATGCAGAATATAGATAGCTGTGTTACAGGCAGAAAAGTGATGTCTAAATGCAAATGTTAGATGAGGCCAGTGCTTGATATCAACAAAAACTGTCAGTGTTGGATGGAGAAAAAATGATTAAAGTTTAATACATCCTAGGCGTAGAAACATAGCCAGCTTTATGATAGTTTTCCCTAATTAAGTAAACTGGATTATATTTGCACAAACATTAAACATGGATTTCTGTTGCTCATTAATTCTTCTCAGAGTATTTATAAATTAAATTTGCAGTGTGAAGTCATAATACCTAGTCATGTGGGGTTTGTGTAAGTTTGTGTGACTGGAAACAAGTACTTTTGAGTGTATTCCAGTTTAGGCATCACTGGTATACACATTTCTGTTGCCTTACTCATCTAGCTCTTTACTTTTGTCTCCTCTCAGTCATGGATATTGAATTAGAATTTGTTGAGTACTTTTAACGTAATTAAGTCAATCATTTCAAATACCCTGTCAACACTTCTGCTAAGCACATAATGCTTTAAATAGTTTCATGATATTCTAATATGTATTAATGAATCTCTTTGGGGTTGTGCTGTTTGGGATTTTTAATTATGATTTTTTGTTAAGGTTCAGTTTCGCTATAGGAAGTGACATAGAAAAAATAGACTTAAGAATATTTCAGTCACTTGCCTGCTTTTATAATCCTTAAAAAGAGAATTTGGTTTTGGAAAATAAGATTTTGACTTCCCTAGGTCCTTCAGACTAACAGAGATACTATAAATACTTCTATATTCCTAAAAATTAATTTAATTTTTAAAGAAGAATGTCATACGAGGCCTGGCAAACAGCTATTACATTTGTCTGTCTTTAAATGCTGATTGTCCATGTAAATTGATTGCTCTCCTAAGAATACTGTCATTCTTTACTACACCAGAGACTCTCTGAATGTATTTTGTCAGATAGTTCACTTATCAGCATGCCACTAGAAATAACAGGGAGATTGTTTTAGTGTATAGAAAAGGCTAAGATTCCAAAGACAAGATTATCTGTTCCTTTTTGAAAACACTTCTGGGGAGTAATTTAATGCATTGCAGATATATGGAGCCTTTATCCTGTTTAGATTCCAAAATTATTCAGATGGATATGTGACATCACATCCTTTGTGAAGAGTTATTACTTCCTGATTTTGAAGACCCTTTAAAAATAATTCTATTAATAGCTGTACTCAAGATGGAAGTATTGAATTTAGAGAAGAGTAGCGAACTGATTTATGTTACCCATATAACAACTATGGCCATTTTCAACAGTATTCCAGTATTTTGCTCTTAATTTCTCTTGATTTCGGAAAAAAATATTTATCCATGCTTCAATATGAAGATGCATATTTGCATATATTTTAACCTGCTGTCTGTATCTGTTTGAAACATTTTCTTATTACTAATATATATAAACATTTTTTTATCAGACCAGTTAATTGCTCTTGAAGAGGACTTTATAAAGACTTGAATAGGATGGTATTACAGATTTGAAAAAATGAGACTGAAACTCAGCTTTAATGAGAATGCAAATGAGAATTACTAAGGTTCAGTGAAGGTCATAGCAGCTTAATCATCAATTTATGTCAGCAACTTCTCACAAGTATCAAATGAGTAGCAATAAAAACTGTTGTCTTAACAGATTAAACCAGAGAATTATGATTGCTCTAGAATTTGACCAGCTGTCCTTATACACATGCAGTTGTATGTGTTTATGTTGTCTCTTTTATCTGCAGATTCAAGAATAATCTATGTAGGTGTTGTTTATATATATGATTTTAATGAATATTTTAAATGTCTTTGTGTGGTCTTCTAAAAAGGAATCCTGAAAGCATGCTCTGGTTGTGCCTAAGTAATCTTTTTTTTTAACATGCAAAAAACTATTTTGATGATTCTCAGATGAAACTGTAAGCTCTTTGTTTCGATTAAAAATAGATAGGTTGCATGGGTATGCTTCTATTAAGTTGAGTAACAATCTTGAGTATCCTAAGGAAAAAGACTTCATTGAAATTTAATTTGAATCTATTTCTACCTTGTAACTTACTTCCCTACTACTATGTCGTTTTCAAGAACAAAATGTAATGTTGAGAGGGAAAATATAAAAATTATCTTTGCCAAGGCTGAGCCCATCAGCAACAGTAGTAGCACCTCTGGGATAATGTATTTAAGAAGGGGCAAAAACAGTGCAACCCCAGGAGCAATCAGAAGAGAGGAGACTGACTGCGTGAGAGAACAATCCCTGCAGACACCCAGGTCAGTGCAAAAGGAGGGGAGGAGGTGCTCCAGGCACCGGAGCAGAGATTCTCCTGCAGCCCGTGGTGCAGCCCGTGGTACAGCGCATAGTGAAGCAGCTGTGCCCTGCTGCCCATGTAGGTCCATTGTGGAGCAGATCTCTGCCTGCAGCCCAGGGAGGACCCCATGCCGGAGCAGGGGTAATGCCCAAAGGAGGCTGTGACCCTGTGGGAAGCCCACGCTGGAGCAGCCTCCTGGCAGGAGCTGTGGCGCCACAGAGGGAGGAGCCCGCGCTTGGAGCAGGTTTGCTGCAGGACTTGTGACCTCATGAGGGACACATGCTGGAGCAGTTCATGAAGAACTGCAGGCCATGAGAAATACTCATGTTGAAGAAGTTCATAAAGGACTTTCTCCTGTGGGAGGGACCCCATGCTGGAGCAGGGGAAAAGTGTGAGAAGTCCTTCACTAAGGAGGAAGGAGCAGCAGAGGCAATGTGTGATGAACTGGCCACATCTCCCATCCCCTGTCCCCCTGCACTGTTCAGGGACAGGAGTTAGAAAAATTGGGAGTAAAGTTGAGCCCAGGAAGAAGGGAGGGGTGGGGGAAGTTGTATTAAGATTTGGTTTTTATTTCCCATTACCCTACTCTGATTTCATTGACAATAAATTAAATTAATTTCCCCAAGTCAAGTCCCATTTGCCTGTGATGGCAGTTGGTGAGTGATCTCTCCTTGTCATTATCTCGACCCACAAGCCTTTTGTTTTATTTTCTCTCCCTTGCCAAGTTGAGGAGGGGGAATACTAGAGTGGCTTTGGCGGACACCTGACATCCACCCAGGGTTAACCCACGACAGTGCGTAAATATTTTGCCATTAGGAATATGGCCAGTTATTGCTGTAAGTAGACATTCCGCTCTTAAGGAGAGCTTCCTGATCTTAAAATAGCTAATAATGTCACAGTTCCCATAGTTTATACTCTTCAGATTATCTACAGAGCCAGGTAAGAGGAAGGGTTCATTAACACAGGCACAGTTCTCTGCAAACATGTTTTAGTAGCTGTGGATTATGAACAAGTCCCACTCTTAACAGCTTGCAGTGTGGGTTGTGCTTATGAGCTGCTTTCTACACCAAACTGTTTAGACAAGTCCACAAAAGCATGTGCAAACAACCAAATTAAGAAAACACTTAATTTTTTACTAAGAAAGTTTCCAGTATCAGACTGTCATATTCAAGTATCTCTTGTTATGTAGAAATTGAGAATAAGTGAAATCAAATTAATAACATTGTATGAGGCAAAAAACCCACAACAACCTTTTTCTTTCGTTTTAAGATTTGTAATCTAAAGTTAGAATATTATCTTCATAATGGATGAAACTTTCCTGTGGGTGAGGATAAATAATCTTAAAAATTTAATTTTAGCAGAAGGAAAACTTCAAACTATGAAATTGATGAAAAACCTCAAAATATGATACTCATTACTGCTGAGCATTTGCAAAGAAGATTGAATTAAGGACTTAAAACAGTTCTGTCAGTATTACTGATTTTAGTTCAGTGTTTAGTAAGAACAAAATGACTCCATGGCAAATCTTCATTGTGCAAAAAGATGAACTTCTTGAAAGTGTGAATACCACCTATTATAGTAGAAAACAGGTAGTGACACCTGATCTGTCAAATGAGTTGTATAGTGCAGATCAGATTTGATCTCTGCCTTCTGTAGTATAGATTGTACAGATTTGTGACTGTGCGCGTAAGCAAACCTTGCTTCAGTGTCCAGCGCAGGTTAGATTAGTTGGTTGGGTGCTTCTTTAATCTTCATTTATGTGTACCTTAAATACCAGCATGCTCTTTTGTTTTTGTTGCTGTTTTTCCATCTGAGGTTGTATCGTGTATCTGTGACTACAGCAGTTCTTCTTCCTTTGCAACTATGTGCAGTGGTGCTTTGAAGTTCTGTACAGTGTGCTCACTCTGTGACCCACCTCACCTTTATCTGCTTCCAACAGGGATCTAGCTTAAGGTGAAGAACGTATGAAGGCAGAGGAATAATAACACCAACTAACTGCAATACTAACTGTGTAATACTAACATTCTAGACCAATGACCGATGTATTAGAATACTAATATTTGAAAGATAAAAATAGCTCTACCTGTAGGCTTTCCTTCATCTGTGTTCTTAGATCATTGTAGTATAGCAACACAGTTAAACATCTAGGCTGCACTTAAATTTGGAGGAGAGAGGTAGGCATCTTCATGTAGAAGTCAAACACAAGAGTAAAACCATCTAGGGTGCCCACCTTCCCTCTAAGGTTTAGAAGTAATCTAGATAAGCAGCAGAGGCTGGATATCTAAGCTTTGAAAGCTGAAAGTTTGATGACATTAAGAAATTAATTTCTACCCGTTTACTTTTATCTGAGTTGAATAGTAAAAACATTATGCTCTGTATTGTATCTGTTCTGTGTATTAGCTTTCCCAGAGTTTATGAAGTTTATTTATAGAAATGCTCTGACTTAAAAGAATTTTATGATAGGGTCCCAATTACATCTAACTATTTATAACTTTTTTCACTTTATCTCATTACGATTTCATATTTTACATCATATGTGATTGAGTTATGATTTACGTACAACATTTGATTCTCTCTTAATAACCCCACATCAAATCAGTAGCAGCTGAAACACTATATTGCTTTTAGAACCATCATACTGAATATATAAAGCTGATTCCTTCAATCTGTCATTTTAGCAGTTGTTAGCTAGAGTTATATATGTCAACCATGCATAAATTCAAAGGGAAATGTTTAGATAACCATGAATTTCTCTTATTCTGTGCTTATTTTAGAAATAATGGAAATATTTCACATTTAAGACAATGCTAGGAGGAGCTGTGAGCTTTACACCTTATGTAGTAACAATGCATTTAATTATATTATCCTACCTGTCTTAGGAGTTTGTGTTTTCATTTTTTCTTAAAAAAAAAATTCATACTGAATTGCATTGTAGGATACTATCCATACTTTACTTCCAGTGCATTTTTGTTTGGTGTGTTTAAATGTAGCTACTGGATTGGCAATTAATCTGCTATAGCTGAATATAAATACACCTCCAGTGCCATTAGTGACTGAATTAATTGTGCTTTTATTGAGCTATATTTCCTGTTGAAAATGGTAGAGTAAAATAGTACTTTTTCTCCCCTAATATCTTGAATTCTGGAATTTCGCATCTGACTTGAGTATTATTTTTAAGCTATCCCTTTACTGTATCATTTGAGTCTAATTTAGTGTAACTTGTATACTTGTTCTTAATCTATTCATTATTTCTAATAATCTGAGTAAGTGAGTGTATTACTTGGAAACCAAACCACCATGTTAGTTTTTGTGGTGCTTTCTAATATGTAGGAAATTATCTTTGTAGGAAATGAAAGTGACTGAATATGGGATCATTCCCTGATTTAGCTTAAAAAACCCAGTGATTAACAATAATATCAGGGAGCAGCATGACTGAGCTGCAACATGAAGAAAGGAAAGTTGGGAGCTGAGCATGACAGAAAGGTGGGCACCTATGCCCTCATCAAGGAAGGGCCCAGTCCTGATTCCTATACAAGGTGAGCAGAGCAAGTCTGGGTGCATTAACCAGAGTCAGAGGAGAGTCCAGAGCACCAGGCAAAACAAAGTGATGAGGAATGTTCCTGGACAGGCTGGAAAGTCAAGTTGGTAAGTCAGGATTGGTTCCAGTGATGGTAACCAGGATCAGCCCCACTGCAGTGATCCCCATGCAAGTCTGTGGTGAGAAGGCAGGTCAAGCCTTGCAAATGCAAGCCAGGAAGTCAAGTGCCTGGGTCAGGGTACACGACCGTGCACAGGCATGGTACTATTGTAGCTCATTCAGCAGCCAAGTGTGAGAGCCTGAGCTCAAATGTAGGTTCTCAGCATAGGAACGGGAAGGCCACTCCTGCTCACAGCAGTCTGAACTGAAGTTATGCAGCTGTGCTGTACCAGTGCTCAACTTCAGCACAGGTGGTTGAACCCCAGAGGGGAGAAAGTATACTGAGAACCCTGAGAAATTTGCAAGTTGGTTGTGTTTTGCTGTTTTTTCTCTGAGCTGATCATATGGAAAATGGATATTGATTTTATCTAGTGGATGGCTGGGATAAGTAAATAATTTCGACAATTTAGTTGCTTTCTTGTGTTGTTTGTAACTTGTTAAGTGTTTGCAAATTAGCACTTAGAAAGACAACCTGTTACCCCACGTAACACCAGTGTATTTGCAATTCTTGACTTTTAAGTTTATTTAAAATCAACTATGGGTTTCATATAAAACATATACATTGACATGTATATGTATATCAACATATACATTAACATATCTCAGCTATGGCATGATATAAAACATATACATTAACTATACTTTCGAGATTTGTAGGCAGTATGTGTTTTTCTCAGTTAGACAGTTCCCTTTTGACTGTGTATCCAGAAGGCAATTTAGTTCATTCTTCATCAATAAATATCAGAAATACACGAAGATCCTATCTTCCTACTTTCTTTGGTACTTACACCACTAGTCTTTTGATTAAAATAACCTGGTAGGTGAAAGGAGATTAAATTTCATCTTCTGCGTTTGGACAAGTGGTCTAATAACCAGGCTGCAGGTGTCACAGAGAACTTAAACTGATTCTTTTCGAAGCTGTAAGCCAACAAATGATGCAATAATCATAGTACCAAGAGAGAAAGTAGAAAAAAAATCTCGTTTTAGTCCTATGAGCAATGAGTTTGCAGGAGCTAAAGATTCAGTTCCAAATACAGTTTCTCAAATGCATATCTATTGAACATTAGACATTAAACAAATGAACTCATTTCTGCTTTTATCTACTACTATCTTAGAATCAGCATTGCTTGCTGTCCTGGTTACACAGTAGCCTAGTTTCAAGAAAATAGATTGAAAGTATTTCGAATGACGTGAGTCTTACAGATGTTTTGTAAGACAGATTCAATATTCTTGGGGTGAGGAGGGATGGAAACCTTTCTTGCAATACTAGTATGAATGCTGTGAACACAAAGATGGGTTATAAGACAATAAATGCAAACTCTACTAAGTCTAATATTTTCATCTTCTGCAGAGACAGACAGGTAGCATAGACTGAAGCCAGGATAGCAATGGATGTAAAAGAATCTGTCACCTTACAAATACTGGTATGAGCAAATATCCTATTGAGGTTAGATTACAGTATACCTTACTAAAAATATAAATTGATTTAATGAAATTTTAGATGTCTAAATCTTGTTATAGGGAGAATTATTCTGGATTCTTCTTCTGAGTCACTCTGTCTAAATGAAGCAAATAAACCCATAAAAAATAAGCATATTTAAATGATTTATTACTTATTCATTATGACCCATAGAGGAAAGATATCTATGCAATCTGTTTAAAGAATTATTTGAACAGGTACCATCTGACACATTGTCTACTCCCAAATAAACTCGTTGCAGGGAGCTTCCTCATAATAAAATTTCCCTCTATTGTACTATGGAAGTCTAATGTTTGTGATTTAATTAATTTTGCCAGAGAGGAAAGATTCCCAAGTGTCTTCAACAGACTTTCAATCATAGTAATTGTTGAAGCACTTAACATTTACGATTAGCACTGTTGGGCATATGTAAAAATGTATTTTCAGAGCGCCGCCTTTCAGCTCTATCTTGGGGTTGTGTTTCTGGGAAAATGCAAAATATGGGTCAGCTTATTTATTTGCCTTTATTTATATTCTTGTTAACTTTTAGAAAACATCTCTTTGCATTTATTCAGGCCATCCAAAGTATAGAATCTGAGCACAGAAACACTTTAAATATTGAATAACCTTTTTTTAATAACAAAAGCTGACATTTTGTGGAAGAAAATTCTTTGTGCGTTTCTCTTTACAATGCATATTTACTGTAAGTGTATGACATAAAACATAACTTTGTTCTAATTTTCATAAATACTGTTTGCATTATTTTTACAGCATTTTTAAAGCATTTACATTATGTTTGAAAGAAACATTTACAGCATAACATTAAATACCGTAACTATTACATTAAAACAGCACTTTTGTTGAAATCAGAAAAGTATTTTCTCTTCATGAACTGTCTGTAGGTATGGTTAATGCCTTGAAAGCAAAGTATAATTTTCACAAATCCTCTTTGAAGTACTATGAACAGTCAGTCATGGAAATGATTGTTGAATTTGAGGACACAAGAGTGAACTAAAACTGCTTAACAGACCTTTGACTAATCATAAACCCATTCTGTATTTCTCAGCATTATTTAAATGAAAAATTTCTTGAAATCTAGGATGCAGATGTAATAAATTCTTCACCACATACACAGTGGTGAAGAAATAAGTGTCTGTCTTGGTAATGTTGCAACTGAAATTTAGCAATAGATAAAAACTTGGAAAGTAAAAAATCTAACAGTCTAAATGCAAAAATAGCATATTTTGAAAGCTGCCTTCCACGTATGGGAATTCTGCATTCAAATCAAAACCAGCAAAGAGATAAATCAGAGAAGAGATACCAGCAGTGTTAGTTATTTCCAATAATAAAAATTTGCGTGCCTCAAATTGCAGAAAATGCTTCATCTGTATACTGGAGAACTGACTTACACCCTTTGTACACCACCCTGGAACTTCCATTGCATTCATAATGACAAGAGTCAGCTAAACAGAATTTATGATGCATACTATAAACCAACATCTGATCTTAGACTACACCTACTTTAAGGCCTCTATTTTTTTAATTTATTAAAGGTGAGTAAAAGTGGCAATAAAAAATTGGTTCAGATTTTAAATGCCAAGAATTCTTTTTAGTGTGATGCTTACTGCAAAAGGCCACAAAAGGGTCTGAGTGTAGTACTCTGCTATGAAATCACTATTGGCTTCCATGCTGCTGTACCTTGCTGGCAATAAGGCTTCCTTTATAGAGACATTAGAGATCCATGGAAAACACATAGTGAGAAGAAACGTATGGAAGTACATCAGTGATTTGCAGCGTGGACCATTATGACGTGGACATGTATTTCCTATAAAATGCACTGACAATATATTATGGCTATCCTACATCAATACTAACATGCAGTAGTACTTTAAATGTAGTCTGTTGGACATCATTGAAAGGGCAACATGCAAGTGTGAAATGTTAAGGAAAATGTTGTGGGTTTTTCGTTTCATTCCCTTACTTATTGCAAAAAAAATAGGTGCTTTCAATCAAAAATGTAAGAACCTAAGAATGACCATATGGGTTCACTGCAGTGGTCTGTCTTGTCTTCTGTCCTGTCTCCATCAGCACTTGCAGGTTGGTGCTTGGGAGGAGTGAAAGCAGGACAGGCATATATAGTATTTCCCAGTACAACTCTTCCAGCTTTTCCCAGATAGATAGGAGTTTTCCTGAGCTTGATGTGATTTTTCACATTAGTAACTCTCAATGAAACTTTCTTCTGCATACTTGTCCTGTCTTCTCTTGAATCCATCCGCAACATAACAAAGTGTTCCACAGGTCTACTTGTGTTGAGAACCATGTATTTCTGTTTCCCTAGAGCACGCTGGTAGCTTCATTTGATTCCCAAGCTGTTGTAGTAGAAGAGATAAGGAATAGCTGGTCCATATGTACCTCCCCCAAATCACCATGATTTTGTCAATCCCTGTCACATCTCCAAATTTTTCCTCTTCTAGGCTGAAAATCCTTGTCACTTAGAAATACTGCCTTTCATAATTTAACAATGATTCCTTTCTTGGTGGTTATATTAATGTGTTTTTTAATTTTTACAAGTTAAAACACCTGCCCCAAATTATTAGGCAAAGTTATCCAGGCTGATAACCACAGTGAGTAGATTTTGCTTTTTATAATCCCCTATAAAATTCGTCATGATATTTTCTTTTATTTTTTCTTGCTTTCCAGGTTCTCTATAAATTGATGGGGTGGGAGAATCGATGGTGTAAGCAGAAACTGCGTTTTGAAACTGCTCATATTTGCCTTGTTGCTGTTTGCATGATTGATGGTACTGTATATCTCATTACTGCTAGGTGCTAATGAATACTCTGTCTTGCAAATAAACCAGCAGCCAGTGTTTGAGCCTATAGGCTAATGGCAAGAAATGCATATCAGAAAGGTCTCAATTAACAGAGGACTCTATTTGTAGTATTGTAACCTGTGCTAGAGGTATTCTGATACTGACCTAGGAGCTGGGTACACTTCCATTCTCACATCACTCTGTACTGAGAAAACCTTATGTACTGAGCTGTATAGTTCAGGGCTCAGTAAGCTTTCTATCTTTAGTACTGTTTCAATTAGCCTGCTACTTCCCATTTTAAGATGTGAAATCTCAATTGTCTTCCTGTAATTCAGCTGAATGTTTAAGAGCTGTGCACCATATGGGGAGAAATTTGAGTTTTCTGTAGTTTCTTATCAGAAAGTGTGTATTAATGTTATCTGTCTGAAATTTGGGTTTTTGTTTTTTTTTTTTTTTTGCATTAAAGTGCTCTTCTAAATAGTAGGAATATATAAAAGGCATGTAAAGGTAGGGAAGTTGTGTTCCATAATTTCCCAAGTTGTCTTGATTGTTAGTTAGTTCACTGATGTACAAAAATCTACACTTCTCTTTACACTTTAACAGTGTGCTGTTGTAGTGGGTAGTTTAGATTTAGATAGTGGCTATTGGACACCAATACAGTATCACTGTATTAAAGCACTGTGGAAAGCTGGTTTTTTTTTAAATTATTGAAATGTGGATAAAATATTGTTTATGACCCTTTTATATATATAAGCTGAGCAACAAGAAGATTGTTTTACAAGTATGACCATTTTATGAATAAGTGCTGTTTTCTGCTAGCATGATTTCCCTTGGATTCTGCATTTCCAAAGAGATTTGTAACATTTTCTTGTGCAGAATTCTTGTTTTGGCACACTGCTAACAGCAGTAGATGTTAGATACTGTCTATTACCCTGCCTCTGCCAACAAGCACGAACGGAATGTTTGCATCTGCTTTGAGCCATGCTCCAAATTGGAAACAGTTGTCGTGCTTATACTGTGCCTGCACAACTGACTGATGACAACTACCCTTTAGAGTATAGAGGGAGTTTTAGTCTTAATTATTTTTACTGTAGCACAGGGAACTTAAGAAAATCCTGTGAGTAAATCTCGGATAATGTCAAGTTAGGAATAATAAAGTAGTGAGAAGAATTGAGAAGATGATAGGAATTTTTCTGAAGCCAGAAAACAACTTTTCAGAATTATATCAGTCTTCTCATCTTGAATATTTTAAATGTTAGAGAAGATCTGTGGTCATTATTTTTTGTTTTCATTTCCTTTGTAATTACTATAAATGCAGCCGTTATTACTGTACTAACCCATGACATTTTCAAATGACTTTCTGGTACCTCCTCCTCCTTTCCTAGAAGTAATAAGGTTTTCTATGCATTACATGTGGCTTTGTGGTACTATGTTGAGTAATTTTTAACCAAAAAAGGGCACATTATACTTAGTATTGGTACATTTTTCTCACATAAATTCTATCAGTTTAACCAAACTGCAAAGAAAAAAAGTAATTAATTTTTCTTGGAAATTGAAATTCTTTTAAGGCATACTTACTTTTCTTTATAAAATATGTAAAAGTTCATGTGTATGTAACATGTATCTGAAACCAGAGATAAAATTAGAACATTTTGAGTCAAATGGTAATGCTTTTGGTCAGAAATTATGTCATTTGCAATCAAAATATGATCTTTAAAGCAAATTATTATTTTCTTAATTTATTTCAACATTAAACTACTAATTTGGCCAGTAAATTATCTGATTATCATATTTGGATTAACTTGGTACTTAATTTGGCTTGGTTTTAAACATACTTAAAATTTCTGTAAAGAAATGTCATCTGTATGTTCATGTATAGTGTGTGTGTATATATATATGTGAAATTATGAAATACTTCAAAAATAGAGTCATAGTTAACCTGTGTATTGGTTTATGTGACAACACTTTGAAATCTAAGTAAAGCCATTCTACAGCATCATTTTAATGTTGTCATCCAATATCATGAATACTTGCTGCTTCTTGGAAATGAGATCATACCCAAGTGAGAAGTTGGTCTGATGAGATGCCATCTTTTAAAGGGGAAAGCATCTGAGTTTCCAGGTTTTGGATGAAGCTGCTTTAGGAGTAGCAGTCTAATGTGTTGTTGTGCTCTACTGTCTGAATTTTTTCACAGAAAGGAAAGGTACTTATGACTGTAGCTATACATATTGGAAATGAGAAATGGGAAATACTTGGTCTTTGGAAAACTAATTTAATATATGAAATGCCACAGATGTTCTAACAAATTTTAATGTAAATGCTTACAGATACTACATTGAAAGTTGGACTTAAAATCTCATCAGTGTGAATGGTTATCCTGATTACCTGAGTGCAGTGAATAACAGTGTGCAAATAATCTGTGTGCAGACGTAGCTAACTGTTCTAAGCTGTGGCCTTGCTTTGTGGTTCACTGTAGTTCATAACAGAATATACAGTTTCTATCAAGGATACGACTGAAGAACTTTAGTAGGCAATGCAACTTAAGATAACTGAGAAAGCCATATAGATTCTCTAAAAATATGACAGTAAAATCATTATGTTTTTCACCAGAAGCACTGTTTGGAATTCATTGCACAAGCCTTACTAAGATCCTTTCCTTATATATATCTGCTTTCTATAATTTCTTTATATCTTTTGTTCAAGAAACAAAACCTCTGTTTACAGGACTTCATGTAGTTTTTTAGGGCTTTGTTTTCAATTTTCAGTGGAATTTCTACTGTCAAGTATATTATCTTTAAATACTTTCATATTCTTTCCTAATGCACAGGATTGTCAGTAACATTGTCTAGTGATGCTATGTACAGCACAAATGGTGGCTTTGCAGGAAGAGAGTGAGCAAGGGTACCATCTCTTAGTCAGCAAGTGACAGTACCAGAGGAGGAACAATATGTGAGGTCAGTGCAGTAGAAGGTGCCTGGGCACGCTTCTCAGCTGAGCTACCTGAGCCTTAGCAGATGAGGAGAATTCCTGAGAAACTCAAAAAAAAACCCCAAAACTTGCTGGGTTTGAGAAAATGCGTAATTACAGGCAGTCCATGCACAATTACACCAATGAAAACAACAACTTATGTGAGCTCTGATTATTGGATCATGTAGGGATTTGTGGTGATAAAGGTATGTAGGTTATGTTTGTTGAAAAAAGTTTCCCACGCCGAAATTGGCCCTAAATTGCTGCCAGTGGATTCCCTCTCTACAACTCATCGTATCATAAAAATCATAATAAGAAGTACTGTCCCAGACACAGTGTGCACATAAACCATCCTTAAGAGTGGACATTTGACATACTGAAACAAAAGTAATACATTTACAAGCTATGTAGGGCCATCCCAGCCAAGAAGGTAATAACCCAGTACAGGCCTTTACTTGCTATTCTCTACCACCAGAGGGAATGCTGCATAAATTGTAGAAAATATACATTTGAAAACTGGAATTTGAGAAATAAGATACAGAAACGTGGAAGTCCCAAAAGAAACTTCTGTTTACTTTGCTGTTGTTTGGAGGGCTCTGGAGGTAGGTTAGTAGTAGGAACCTGAGGGTAGCAGAAAGAGGGCTGAGGCTTGTTTCTGGGGAAAATATGTGACTGAAAGGAGAAGGGAATCTTTCATAACCCTGGTAGCTGAGCACTTAAAAGTGCAAATTTATGTATTTGGGGTTTGCAGAAGCATTAGCATGATGTGCTGTTGTGCCTGCCCATTTTGTCTAATGTCTGTTATGTTTCAGTAATTCATACACTGATCTCAGTTTTAAATCTGCTGCTTCAAGGTAGGCTGCACTGGTCGTTATAGGAACCAAAGGAAGATAAAAAAAAGTATTTCATTCCCTCCATTAAAACCTTATTGTCTTGCAGAGTTCTGCTGCAGTTGCATGCATTTGTTTGGCAGGCCTTCATTCTTGTTGCTTTGTTTGTGCTGCAGAGAATAATGGTAGCAACATTTCATTAAGAGGCAGCCTTGCTAAAAATTAATAAAAGTTTACTATTCTTTATGGCTTTATAGATTTGACTCTCCTTTGGTGGGTGTGACTTTTCTTCTGTCATAACCTGACTGTTTATAATTTTATGCAACCCTGCTAAGCAAGCTATTCATTGCTTTTGCTACCAGTTTTGTGTCAGGATAGATAATGTACCAGTGTATATGTGTGTTGTATGTTTGGTTTATGTACATTTTTTTATAAAAATGGGTTCATTTTAAAGAGTCTGTTCACATGATTTTCCATGACAGTATATTTTAGGGACAGGTATGAACTAATTTATTTGTGGAAAAGGTTTGTTCCTTGTTTTTTAAGCTTTACACAATGGTCTTCTACAATAATACCTACTGCAAGGGTGCGCAGCACTTGCATGTAGACATTACTTTTAGTGTGAGCTGTTAAGGGGCAACAGTTTCATGTGAACACAGAAAAACTTTTTTAAGACTCTATTTCTAATGTAATTCTAATTTTCTGTAAGGAGATTAGCAGAGTGTCTTTACTTTGCTGTCTGTATCATCTTTCTGCAGAAGACTCCTGATGAGGAGCATATGAGGGCTTAGGCAAAGGAATAGTTAATGATGAATTCTTCTATTTGTATGTGCTGATATGTAAAGCTATTAATATCTCTTGCAGCACACTGGTACTTCCAGTAATGAAGGTATGTCTGAAAAGGAATGACCAGGCAGGCTAGATTAATTATTTTTTACCTCAAGCATTTCTGAGACTGAAGAGATTCAAATAGTGGCCTTTTCTTCAGGAAAAGACTTTCTATGGCATGAGAATGATTTTTCTATGTAAATTAACTAATTAAATTAATACTGTAAGCAAGCAAACAAACAAGCCAAAACCAACTGGTATTAGTAGATGTTGTGGTTTAACCCCAGCTGGCAACTAAATATCATGCAGCCACTCACTCACCCCCTACTGCCCTGCAGTGGGACAGGGAGGAGAACTGGAAACAGGTAAAACTCTCAGTTTGAGGTAAAAACAGTTTAATAATTGAGATAAAAATAAAATATACTACTAATAATTGTAATAGGGCAAATGAGAGAGGGGAATAAAACCCGAGAAAGATAAGTGATGCACAATACAATTGCTCACCACACACTGACTGATTCCCAGCCTGACCTGAGCAGCGGTTGGTCTCTTCCGGATAACCCCCCCCGCAGGTTTATATACTGAGCATAACATTAAATAGTATGAAATATCTCTTTGGCTAGTTTGGGTCAGGTGTCCTGTCTCTCCTCCTTCCTGGCTTCCTGTGCCCCTCCTCACTTGCAGAGCATGAAAGACTGAAAAGTCCTTAATCAGAGTATACATTACTTAACAACAATTGAAACATTGGTACATTATCAGCATTATTCTCATACTGAAGCCAAAACACAACATTGTACCAGCTACTAAGAAAAACATTAACTCTATCCCAGCTGCAACCAGGACAGTAAACAAATAACCAAAATATTTGTAATATATTTGTTTGTTTTTTTAATAGCTGTGGTAATTCAATTTGTTTTCTACAACGATACATCAGCAGTAGAGCATATGATGCTTAATTACAATTCGCCAGGTTAGTGGAAGGAAACATGGATCTCCAAAACCCGTTGTGCTTGCCCCAAAGTGCACAAACAGATAAATCATAGCTTCTATAGAATTGTAGAAATTTGGCATATTAACTTGCTCAGCAAGCTCCTCAGCCTTAAACCTCTTATTCTGTGGTATAATAAAAAATTAAACTACTATGTTATAAAGGAAATATTAATTTTGGTAAAAAATTTTTTGGTAAAAAATGGTGTATTCATAACCATTAGAAGAAAAATGTAGTTCCTGAGACTTCCATATATATATATTTATATGCATTTTTCAGCTTCTGTGCCTTAGCCTGATTCTCTAAGCATTTTTTTTCAGGTTGCAGAAAATTTCCAGAAGCTTAGATCCTCTGTTCCTTTCATGTTTTAGTAATAAAAGAGGATGGGTACTTTACTAGCAGTGTATTTGTTTTTCATATAGGAACACTGAGAGATGGAATTTGTGTTGCTGATTATCTGCTATTTATTGCATTCTATGCTGGGAGACCTATGATTCTATGATTCTGTGATCAGTCTGGATTTCCTTATAATTCAAGTCCATCAGAATGATTATCATTTGTTGCTAGAAGAAAGAGAAAGGAAGCCATAGAGTGTTCACTGTGAATATAGATATGTGCTAACTTTCAGTCATTTTGCTTGACAGAGAAGTAGAGCAGTGATGGAGACCTACCTGTCTTCACAGTGAATATTACAGATTACATTGTTCTGCAAATTTATTCCCAAAATAAAGAAAGCATTCTATAGTTTTGCTTTGCTTCCTGTGTGTTAAAGTGTATTTGCAAGTTTTTCCAAGTGAACCTTCAGAGAATGTATTCACCATAGTTCAGACTTGAATTTCTCCTGCTTTCTCTGCATCTCAGTGTGCCTTTTCTTCTCCCCAATTCTTTTCTTCAACATATAGTTAAAATTATCACCACAAGGTGGAGTTCGGAACTTTCCAACATGAACAATCTCTTCATTATATCAACAGGGAGTAAACATTATTTCTTCCTAACTATTATACTTCAATTACATCTAAATTTTGAAGGACTGTTTATAGGTGCAAACATTCAATAGAAGAAGGCAATAACTTTGGAACTACTTCTACGGTCAAGATAGAGTTTTAATGGGGAGTTAGTGCTGGGTTTAAACCTGAACTTCTTAATCTGTTCTAGTCAGATATGTGCATAATTTACATTTACAAAGAAAAAAAAAAAAAGGTAGTAGTTTAACTGTCTAAGAACAGCGAATCACAGCCCTGCAGCACATCAAAGATGTTGCTGAAATGAACTTGTTTGTTAGTGCTTCAAAGAAGGAATTTTCTGTCATGTAGATGCTCAAAGTTTTAGGAAGGAAAATCTCACTTGCCACCTATATAAACAATGAGTTTTATAATGTGGGATTTGGTATAATTAGTTGGTATAATTAATTGGCTGGTATAATTAAAGGAATTCTATTATGTATGCTTAGTTGCTGGGCTGAAATGATTTCTTGCTTTGCAACTCTGACAGAATTCTCAAACACATATAGATTTAATGAATACATAATTGTAAAGGAATTTCTTTGTTGTCCCCTACAAAAATAGCTGTTTATAAAATCATCAGTGCTACCAGTTCATTGTAAATGACTCCTTGTACATATGTGTACCTCAGATTTCAGTTTGAATAGTTTAACTTATGTCTTTTAACAATCTGTATCTAGAATCTGAAAGCAACGGTAGCACGCTTCTTCCTTTGTAAGGTAATTATGTAATTTTGTAAGGTAATTCGAGGAGTTGGAGTGGTGCAAGAGTCGGTAGCGATGCGCCTGGCTGTGGTGCTGAAGGGGCAGCTCATGGCAGAGCTGGGAAGCCTCTCTCCAACGGTAACCGGCATGCAATGGCAGAGAAATGACTGGGATATAAACATCATCTAGAAATGATCTGTTAGAAGTTTCTAAAACTGTGTTTACAGTAACTCTTATTGATTATAAATAACTGTTTATAGTGTTCTTCCTTAGGGAATGCACTACATCCCCTGAGGTGATGCAAACCTATCCTTTAGGAGTGCTGTGATAAAATCCTTCCTTTAAATCGTTTTGCTTTAACGCTTAAGAAAGGGAGCAAACTAAGATACTGGGTATTATTTTGTTGTTTTTTTTTTTTTCTTTCTTTTTTTCCCCTTTAGTTTCTTACATTAATTTATAGCATGATGTAATATTGCCCTCAGCTTCCCTGCAAATCCCTTGTTTTGGGGTGCCATGCAATATGACTGTATTCATTTATGCTACTCAGTAGCAATGAAAAGTTCAAAATATTAACCTTTAATAGAACAAAATAAAACCAGCATAATTTTAAAGATGCAATTAACATTTTGCTCTGATTTTCCTTAACTCGCTTACTCAGTCATTAGGAATTTAATCTCTGATATTTTGAGCAAACTTTGAAAATCCTATTGATTTTTTGACTTTCCATATGCTATACGTATGTTCCTCACTGGCTTCAAATGCTGTCTTAAACCTCCAGTTTTAGCAATAATCACTTTTAGCGGCCTAAGATCAGGCTTTTGTCAATGTTTTGAAAATCTGTTTCCTAGATTGTCAGGTAGCTGTTATTTTCATACTGAGTATATAACATAAATACTATATCAAGTTTTGGAGCAATAATGCATTATCCATTTAGTTCATTGCCAAAATTTATGTGGAGTTGACTGCAGTATCATTTCTGTGGACGCAAGCCTGTGGAAGAAACATTTTTGCCGTGGTGGCCTGCAGATACATGTGTATCTAGTGTACTTAGTAATGTGCGCTATTGTTAAGCTGAACAACCCCGCTTCTGTCACCATCATCTGTTGGAAGTGTTTCCCTGTGTCAGAAACAAGAGCAAGACCCCACATAAAAGTATTATTTGTTGGAACCAAGTCCTTCTGGCTGTCTTCAAACCTTGATATTATATAGTCATAATTATTTGATGAAGTAATTT
This sequence comes from Psittacus erithacus, assembly GCA_009867235.2. Lineage (NCBI taxonomy): Eukaryota > Metazoa > Chordata > Aves > Psittaciformes > Psittacidae > Psittacus > Psittacus erithacus. The sequence continues at coordinate 20,915 of WYDI02011400.1, forward strand.
CTCCAGAAATTTGTAAGTACATCACTAAGTCCAAGGAAGCAACCACTTCCTAATTTGCAGACAGTTACAGCCATCACTTTCTTTTTTCACTGAGATGCAGATCAAGGACAATGCCGATCTGTCATGGGTTCAGCAGTAGCAGTCATTTTTTCTCCTTCTTAGTGGCTGGTGCAGCACTGTGTTTTCTGACTTTCAGCCTGAGAACAGTACTGATAATACCAATGTTTGTAGCTACTGCTTAGAATGTTTACAATTGGTC
>WYDI02011401.1:0-11838 GCA_009867235.2 Psittacus erithacus
CCTGGCCTTGAACACCGCCAGGGATGGAGCATTCACAACTTCCCTGGGCAACCCATTCCAGTGCCTCACCGCCCTCATCGTAAAGAACTTCTTCCTTATATCCAATCTAAACTTCCCCTGTTTAAGTTTGAACCCGTTACCCCTTGTCCTGCCGCTACAGTCCCTGATGAAGAGTCTCTCTCTGGTATACAACTGATTTCTGGGCTGCGAGTGCACAATGAAGCCAGCTCATGTTCATTTTCTCATCGACCAACACCCCCAATCCCTTCTCCACAGGGCTGCTCTGAATCTCTTCTCTGCCCAATCTGGAGCTGTGCCTGGGATTGCTCCGGCCCAGGTGTAGCACCTTGCACTTGGGATGGTTGAACTTCTTGAGGTTGGCACTGGCCACCTCACAAGCGTGTCAAGGTTCCTCTGGATGGCATTCATCCTGTTTATAAGCACAGGGAAATAAAGCTTATTTGCTTGCAGAAAGGATAGTGCTACATGATATACAGAAAAGAACAGTATGCTCCAACCGTGACTAAAAGTGGTTAACAGAAGGGATATCTTTTCAAGATATGAATATTTTTCAGTGTGCACATACACCAGCCATGGGGAGGAATCACTCAGTATGACACCCCGCGGAGTAACTAATTCAAAACAGCAAAGGAGAGAACAGTTAAAAAAGGAGAAGAAAAAAAACCCCCACTATTGTAAGCAAAATATATCAAAGCTGTAGACCACAGTTTGCAAAAGAACTATGACATGACCATGCCTTGCAACATCCCAGACATGATACTGTCAAGTGTAGCCAAAATGGTCGTTCATGGGCAGCAGCATCAACAGCTACGGGTGGTTTTTACTTTTTCCAATGTTTACACATTTCCACAGCACCCATGCAAAGAAAACACCATGCTGAGAAATGCAGAAACTCCCCTGCCTTTCGTTCTATTCCTCTGAGCCACCACTGTTCCTTCTACATTCTCCTACAACCCGGAGGAAAAGCAGTCACCCCACCACCAACACCCCAAAAGGATGTTAACAGTAAACTTCACCCAGAGTAAGATAAGATGAGATGTGAGATAAAACACACAAAACCCACAGCGCATACTGAGTCAAAGCCGGCTCCAGATACAGGCACAATCACAGAACATAAGCTCTGGCTCATCAGAAGACACTGACCTGTCACTTGTCCTGCAGGAGGCTGTTCTCTTAAACAGCTGCTCCCCAGCAGCAAGAGCCTTCCGGGTTCTGAGTCCCTGTACTTGCTCTCTGGTCTCTGCTTTTACAAGCACAAAGCATAGGTACAGCTCCACAAGGGTCTCTGTTCACCACGGGAACTGCTGTTGACTACAACAGAGATCACTGGGGCTGTCAGTGTAGCAAAACTCAGGGCACGTGGTGGCACCAGTGCAATGTGGACACTCTCTCTTCCATGCTGCGACAGGCAAGGTTACAGCCTGCATGTGGGCATCTGAGTTCCCATCCATTCACTCTCGAGATGGGTCAGATGAGTTCCTAAATCCTTCCTAAAAGCACTACAGGAACTGCAACAGAGATTTGTGACTGTACTAGACCAGATCACAAGTGTGTGCGTGTGTGTGAGTCACAGCACATCACAAAGATTTATATTTAAAGGGCTTTCATCAGAAACTTGATTTGCATGAATTGATGACTCAAGACAGATTATTTTGGTGGAGGAATTATGCTGAAAAAGTCTCCTCCACAACATTCAATGCTACCTCACCAGGATGCATGCAAGATCAATGCTGCAACTGAAAGCAATAGAAGGCTGCATATTTAGTTTGGAGAGCAAGAAGCAAACAGAATTTATGCAATCAGTATGGTAACCACACAGTGCACAAGTAGCTACCACTGCATCTTCCATCATGTCTGGGAAGCAATTCTAAAGGAAATAGCAAAATCATAAATACCTGAAGTGTACTAATAATTGCCATCACCCAGCTGAAGTCAAACACAGACTACCATTACGGAAGTCAAGAAAGTACATCCTAATAACTTTTCCCATTTAAGATTATGAGTGAGAGGACAGATATGATGGTTACACGCGATTCTATCTTAACAGTATTTATCCAGCTGAGAACCATATGATAATTGTTTTAAAATACACTATTTTATTGTCATAGAGGAAAAAACCCCGCATTATTGCTCTCAATAATAATATATAAGCATAAACCTAAACCAGCAACTCTTGCTCTTTTACAGGCTGACTGCACATATGGGGAGCACCCTAATTTACTAAACTGGAAAATAAGAGTTAAGAAATAAACCATGCAAAATCCACCACTTCTGTTTACTATGACTCAGTTTAAATCAGAACCAAGTCAACAGAGGACCCGCACCAAAGTGCTTTTTCTCAGCTGAACTCAGAAACCTTCCAGCTTTATAACCATCGGTGGAACTGCCAGAATGAAAGATCCTGGTTTAGACTGACACATGGCTGTGGTGGTTTGTCAGATATTTCAATGAAACTTATAGTTTGCTGGCATTTATTTAAAGGGAGGGTTTATTTCCTCCTTTCCGTGTTCTCTTCTTTTGCAATTATACCGTTTGGTGTTTCATTATGTGCCCCCTGCACTGGCACCAGAACCCCACGTGGCTCAGGGAGACACAACCCAACCCAGCACTGACGGGGAGCAGTTGCAAAAGAGACACAAACTTTTCTTATTATTTTCTTTTTTTCGGGTTTTTGGTCTCTGTTTATTTTTTTTTGTAGGCCACAGTTCTCTTTTAACGATTATTCAGAGTCACAGAATGGTCTGGGTTGGAAGGAACCCTAAAGATCATCTGGTTCCACATGCATGGACACCTCCCACTAGAGCAAGTTGCTCCAAGCCCTATCCAACCTGGCCTTGAACACTGCCAGGGATGGGGCATCCACAGCGTCTCTGGGCACCCTGTGCCAGTGCCTCAGCACCCCCACAGGAAAGAATTTCTTCCTAATGTCTAATCTAGATCTACCCTCTTCCAGTTTAAAGCCATTCCCCTCATCCTGCCACTACATGCCCTTCTGGAAAGTCTCTCTCCACACTTGCTACATCACACCACAGGCCTACTTTGTGCTATATCAACTTGCAGCAGCATCAAGCTGACAGCACTTGGCAGCACATCAGTTATATGTATGCTATTCGGTTTCCTTTTGTTGGCCATTCTGTTTAGTTTAACAGATTCATTTTTCTAGTAAAGTGGTTTATAATGTGCAGCTGCTGTGCCACACATGACATCTTCACTGTTGGTCATAGCAGCAGCAAACAAAAAAGTCACAATTTGCTATCCACATGGAGCATCACAGAGAGCAATCATCCGGAAAGTAGGCGCCCTTCCCTGCTGGAAAATTCCTACAGAAGTCACTTGTTTCCCTGTCACCCCTCTTCACTACCAAGCTGCTCCACTTGCAATTAAAGTAGGTTTGTTTTACAACAGCAAACAGTAGAAATAAAGTCTTCCATTCCACGGACAAGCTAACTTGCACAACAAATAACGTCACTCACCAAAAGCAACATGGCACAGGCCACGTTGATCAAAACCTGGGCAAACTGAGCAAAGAATGGAGCTGGAACTCCAGTACACTCCAAACACTCAGCATGGCTTTGAGAATATTAAAAGTAAGAATTAATGTCAACATTGTATTCTCAGCACAGAGACTGTATGGTAATAGCCACCTGTCTGCAGAGCATGACGAATCCCACCCTGAACTGGACACCTTCATTAGCAAAACACATACTCCAGTGGTTTCTACCACATATAAAGGGGTCAGTGGATATGTAAAACCTAGGTGCAATTACAATATTGAAATATGGAAATGCAATATGGAAATGCAGAGAAATATATGCAATGGAAAGGCAGAGAAAACCCATTTCAGGAATCCCCCAAACATGCAGGAAAACTGAGCCTTGAAGCCTGCAGGGTATCGGTAAGTGAGTGAGTTCACCGATACACAAACCATTCACATCACCCGGGTAATCCACAGAAATAGGGCATGCAACTGCATTTTGACTTTCCCAGGACTTTCTAATTTGCTAAAACATTCAGCCAGGTCATTCATCTACTGCAGAGTTAAAGAGATGACTATACTAAGAGATGTTAAAGTTTCCAATCCAGGTCAGAAGGAGCTGCCTCTTTTTTTAGCATCGCCATGAAGGATGCTCCTGCTCCTCAGCATGTCAATGTAAATCAACAAAATCCAACAAAATCATTTCTTCTCCCACAGGAACCATCCCGCTGCCTTTACAAGGCAACTAAGGGCTATAAATGAAGATGATACTGCCTACCTCTTACAGCATGACCTCTTCTTGGGATGCTTAACTATCAGCAATGACTATAGTTGCAGCCTCTCTCAGTCCTGCCATGGTGTTCTCATGGAGGAAAGCAGGTAGAAGGAAAGTAACACCTTTCAGTGTTTCTACACAAAATGGGGCAAGTAATTAATCAGGGGAAACCACGTAAGAAAAAGACACTTGCAGATCTGCATCTCAAATTTCACCAAAAAGGGCTGATTTCCTTTTAAGATCTAATCAGGTTTTGATGTGGTCTTTGGTAATCACACAGCTGTACTGCAAAGGCAGATCACCTGTAATCATTCTCCTCTTCCTTTTCAAGGACTCCTTCGTTCAAAAGAGGGTATTTAAGTATCATCTTTCCTTTGACAATTACTTCCACACAGGGATTACTGGCAGCTCAATAGCTGAGATGTGCAGAAAAACCACTCAGGGGGAGGGAAGCCTCATCAGCTCTTTCTTCACATCTCCCAGCATGTTAAGAGCATTCTGAGGCACAGAGAACAGCAGGAAAGTAGCATGAATGCAAATCTTTGTAGTTTTTTTCTCTTTTAAGAGATCCTATGTGCATCACCATGCAGGGAAAATGATCCCCAAGAATCCCATTCTCCTCCCTTTCCTCCTTGGTCCTAGCTGGAAGCAACAGATAAGCCATTTTCAGCTAGAATAGATAGCATCACCAGGGTGCAAATCACTTGGACAAATGCAAGCAGCAATGCTGTACAAAGACAAGGAAGCACTCTGTGTTACTGCGCTACCACCATGCTTGGTGGCAACCTCTTCCCAACAAGAATGGTAGCTCTAGATCCAACAAATCTTAAGTCTTCAGATACACGTTTTCTAACCAGTGGATGGTCCCATTCAGTACAGTTCATAATCCTTTGCAAAATAATCTATTTACTGATAGATAATATCAATAATTACAGTTTAATTAAATGCTCTAGGCAAAAGCATAAGGCCCTATTCACAACTACAGATACATAGATGAGACACTGATGAACACAATAACAGGAACAGAACACAGAAGGGACACAAAAATGCATCAGGTTTGAAGCCTCAACTAATTTTGGTATTTCACAACAACTTAGTCTTTGCACACATACTAAAAGGAACAACTCATGAGACTGTGGAGTAGCATTCATAGCTGCAGCATTATTTAAGCCAGTTGCTTAGATCCCCATGGACTACCGAAGTAAAGACTGTTAAACCAAAACTGTTTCCTGTCAGTTGCCTACACACTGCTGCAAGAGGCCTTACCTTGGCACCACCTCCTTACAGGAGAGATCAGCAATCCATACTCCCTGTTGCTACGCAAGGTCACTATTCTGATTTCCACACCTGAGGCTCTACAACTGCACTGCTCAAACCCTAGTGAGGACAATCTCTTGGGGGAGCAGAGACAAGGAACCTCACAGGTCTCTAGGAGGTGGGTTTTGATTAGGGGAGGCAGTCTTCCAAACCAAAACAAAGTCAAATCCTTCTGCACTTATGTTGGCTGGCTTTTAGGCTGTAAGTTTACCCCAAAAAACCACGACTACTTTGAAGCAATAGTCTCCATGCCTATGGTCCTAAACACTAAGACAAGGGTAAAAGCTGAAACAAACGTTAAATAAAGACTTTAAAACACGAGCTTGGCTTTGTGTTAGGAGAGTATTAACTGCAACCTGGGGTAGCCCTAGCTATTTTCTTAGCATTTTAGGTCAAAAAATTCCAGAGGCATAAGACTCTCAGAGCAGGATGACAATTCCTCAATGCTTTATTAAGACCTTTAGCTTATATACCACTGCTCTGTCAGCTGGTCACTAGACCATGTGAAACATCAGAGAAGAGAGAATCATGCTGGACAGAAGTGTGACAGACTCTGTACAACATTAATGTAGAGATTTACACAATGCAGCCTATACAGGTTCTCAAAATGAGGTGAGACCATCCTTTCAGTACAGATATTCCACTCACAGCACTTCTTTACCCACAGACATGTGCAGAAGGGGCTGACCAAGGAGTGAGACAAAGCAAGGAGCTCCAAAGTCTGGGAAAACTCATGAAGGCTCAGTCTGCATATAAACCCCAAGTGGGCTTCTGGCTCATATTAATCACAAACACCACCCACTGACCATGCAAACATTTCAATTGTTTAAATGGCACTCTTCCAAGCACGAAGAGACAAAAGTACCACTCCGCCATGGTGGTATCTCCTGTGACGGTAACAGAGGACCACCTGCTTAAAACTTAAATCATCTGTTCCTGGTTTGTATAGCTGAGGCTGAATATCCACAGGATATTATTAACATTTCCCCTCCGGCACCTGGTCTAATAAAGAAACACAGAACACCTTTGCTGTAGTACAAAAGTTTACAGAAAGTTTGACAATTTAATTAAAGACAATACAAAATATGTTGTCTGAATTAAAATAATTTATGTAAAAGTACATGCATGAGAAAATACTGACGAGAAGATCGGGATAACCATATTATCAGATGCATGTTCTTTGTCCCTAGAGATCACATACGGTCAAAAATACATTTATATTTTAGGTTACAATAAAAGACAGCTTTTTAAAATAAACACAATTTCAGGTCTACCAGCCCTTTGACTCAAAAAGTTCCTATTAACACAGAACCAACTGATAAAATAAAAAGATGGAGCAACACTGAAGTGTCTGAACAAGCCTGTAGGGTTTGGTTTTCCTTTTATTGAGGAAAGAGAAGACAACAGGAAACGAAGAAGAGTGTTTTGTTAGTCCTCTGTCTTCAGTCTTAAGTGTTTTACAAATCATGATCAGAGCATCAGGGATTACTTTCATCCACACACCCCAGAAAAACCCACCCTCCTTGTGAGGAGACAGGATACAGATCAGGCACAATCTTCCACGTGACGCAGCACCACCTCTACACAACAGTGAATCCTGCAGGCAAAGCAAGCTACCCTTGCTGTACCCAGGGCGGCAGCTTGGCCCCAACAAGCACTTTCAGCTGCCAGCAGAGTCACTGTTCCACTCAAATCATGAGTTATTTCTTCACATTTGTCAACTAGTGAAACCCCAGAAGTCACCTTCTTGATTGACGGTATCAGACAACAGCCTGAAACACCCAAGATTTCTTACCATGTGTCACTTGCCCTCCACATTTTTGTGGCCAGCTCCATAGTTTAACAAGACGACACATGATTAATTTCTTTGAAGATATTTTAGTTCATTAATTCCTGATAAAAGTATTGGTTGCAGTACAATAGTTTGACATACAGCAACAAAATATACTCAATTTACATGCACAAGCTATTTATCAATAGTACACAGTCCTTCCTACTGCCATTATAAAATGAAAACTACTATGACAGCTAACACAGCCTTCCCATTGTTCTCATGAGCTCTAAAAAAGTGATGAAAACAGCGTTCCAGTTGGCGCGATGACAAACAACAGAAGTCTGGCCACTGCTGAAGATTCCAATGAAGATGCCAGTATCATAATGGGAAACAGAGTTGGTATTACTGTACAAACAGCTACAGAAAAAAAACCAAGCAAAATTGTTCTGATGTGTACTTCAGTTTAAAAAAAGAACATGTGGGAAATACAGCTTTGTACAGAAACAACCAGAAACAAAAGTACATGCAGAGGAAGAAAAGGTAAAGCCAAGACAAATGTTTGGATGACTAAACCACTGATCACTGAAGTACAGTAAACCAGCAGCAATCTGTAGGGGAAGAGCACATAATTGTCTAAGGAGGATGTTTTTTTGTGGTGCTTGTGATTAGTGGTTTCTTTTGTTGTTTATTTGGGGTTTTTTTAATAAAGCTTCCAACTTGGAAAATGCGAACCAAAACTCCTCTGCAATTGTCTGTGCCTGGCTAAACTCTCTTTCAGATTGACAGTTTGGTCCAGATTCTCATGGTTTGATGTACAAAGTACTGTACATGCTACAAGGACTACTCACTGCAAGTTTTCAAAGTCTGCTTTTCAAAGAACAGTTATGACACTGTCACCCTCATTAAAGGTTGATGCTAAAGTTTCAGTACTGCTGTTTAAAGGGCTTCTAGAAACGAGAACAGAGAAGTCAGATTTACAGCCAAGAGATAAGCTATGAGCTCTGTGAAACGAAACACATTACAAGACTTTTCCTACAGCAAATATAAGTCATCAGGGGACATCATTTTTATTTTTTTAACGTTTCTTTCTATAGGTTTCAGAAGCGCCAACGATTCCAGCGATAAAACAAAGTGCCCCGGCTGTGCCCCTTTCTTTAGTGTCTTTCCCAAATTTTGTTCAACCAGGTTAAGAAACTCCCTCCCCTAATCAAGTTACCAGTTTAGCATGATGCTATTGGCAAGTCAGATCCTGAAATATTATGGGTATTTGATAGTCACAATCGATTTATTCATGACCACATAAAAAAAAAATCACAGTTACATGTGTCTGCACTCTCAGATCTACAATACACCAAGTAAGACTGCAAAAATAAAAGGCAAAAAAGGAAAAAGGCCTCAAGTCTCCCTTTTTTGTTGTTTGGGGTCTTTTTTATGAATTGTCCCACAGCAAAAAAGAAAAATACGTAGCAAAGGCTTAATCTTAAATACAAAGTTGTAATCTGCAGATCAGGTCCTCTAATCCAGACTGACGGTACACTTTATTGTTTCAACTGAACCATCCATTACAGACTTGCAATACCAACACTCATTCATACCCTGAAGTGTTTCCCAGCCTCATCCACCCACCCAACTATTCACACCTTGTTTTAAGCAGAACAGTGAAAAAAAAGTTGTTTGGATTTTTGAAACAGTTGCTCTGAATTCTTTAATACCACACTCAAAATGCAGGAAGACAAATTTAAGATATCTCAAAATATTGTTTACAAAGGAAAAAAAGAGGCGAATACGGAAGTAGAGAAGGTGCTAAGCCACCACCAGAAAATGGACTTGGTAAAGAGCCTACACTGGAAACACTTACCTTGTGAAATCCTTAAAAAGACCATCTCAGAAGACGATTCAGACACTTAATCAGTGCTGTGAAAAATGCAAACTAGGCTGTCATAGATCACTGAAATATCTAATCTAAAGGCAGTGCAAAATGATGGCTGGTCAGGGGGCAACCAGACATCTTGCAAGTGAGGGACTTCAAATTACTCATCACTGACCTCCTTAATAATCTGCATTGAAGGACCTGATGAACAGCAGTGAGATTTTTGTCATGCAGTTACATCTGTTAAGCAACCAATATGCAACTCAAGAGTTATACTGTCATCCATGATGGATTATTACAGAATAACCCATTAAAGAATTAAGTCAAAGGGGAAAGTGGTAAACATTTTGCCATAAGTGAAAACACTTCAAAAATTTACAATTAAATAAAAAGTTAGATGATATCTTATAAAAAGAAGTACTGAACACAACAAAGCCACAATAAATTAGTGTTTCCATAAAACGACATGCTGAAGGTTTTGTTCCCAAGTCTATACATTTTTTACCGTCTGTTAATTCCTAAATATTGACAGCGTAATCGAGTAATTGAGGTACAGTAGTTTACATTTGTATAGGTCTTGTAAAAAGGTTATTTTTTTTCTTCCAGTTTTTCTTCCTCATCGCCAAAGAACAACAAAGGAAACATTCCTAAAATGCAGCCAATGGTCACTCCAATAGCTTTACCCTAGAGAAAGGGGGAAAAAATTAAGTTTCTCACTGAACAGTTGTTACGCGTTCGCTGTGTAGTACCAACACAATGAGGAAAACAGACCCTTTGTTCTAGTTTTCAGCTGGGAGCCGTATTTTTCTTAGCATGCAGACTAGAAACACGATCTCTGAGAGACAGATATGACAAGGTTAGAAACAGCGTGTGCTGTGATAAAAGACACATTTCTGGGTAAAGACGAGGGGAATGACCCAGGAAGAGCTGCATAGGTGGTAAAGGAGGAGACAGATTCAAAGGACTGGCTAGGAAGACAGAGAAGGGGGGTGAAACAAACAAAACCACACACAGACTTTATGTGCAATTATAAATGTAATGCAAAGTCAGGAATGAGGAATTTCTTGCAAACACGATGGTTTGCAAAGGCACAAGGGGAAGGCAATAGTAGTAAATAAAAAAGACTGGAAAACATTTCAGTTTTTCAAAACTGCCTTAGATGCAGAATTCAAAAGGAGACAAAAGTAAGACAAGCAACATCCAAACCACATCACCAGCAGTAGGTAGATAGTGTTGAGAAACTTGAGACACAGTTATAGAAGAAAACCTGCTAGCATTCAGCCAAAGACGCTCAGAAGTCTCCTCACAGAAAAGCACTGTGAATGCGCTGCAGTGCAATTACAGGCTTTTGCCCGATTCAGCTTTCACCAAGCCGACTCTTATGCTGGGCAGACTAGAGAGCAGCCCACAAACATGCCAATTCTTCCCTGCTCGATGCTTTGACTATCACTGCTAAAATCAGACTTTTTCCCTTAGTTTTCAGTAGCCAGTGTTATTTCTCTTCCCTTAAATCTGCAAAGATCTTTTTTCCCATGAAGGTTCATTCTGGCAAAGTGAAAGAAATCTGTTTCTTTATTCAGTTTCTCATAAGCTGATTCTTTCATCAAAATAAACAAAATGTTCTCATTTCTGAAGTGGGATCACTTCAAATATTTAAATATTAATTAAGTAATCATCCTGAAAATGAATCTGCAAGTTAAGTGTCCCACAGCTGTAAACCCAGACACTGAATATCACTCAAATGCTGAAAATTTACCCAGGGGACAGCTAATTTCATATCCAAGCTAATTATAGACTATTAGAAATTAATACATACTAGCACAGGTATATAAATAGCAAGCACTTGACAAAGAATATATGGGAGTAAACTACTAAGGGGTCATAACTTTCAGATAAACTGGCTTATCACAGTAGCCAGAGCTCAGCCTAGGTATCTCCACAGCATACATGAAGTCACTGCAGAGACTGTCCATGGGACTAGTCACTCCTGGCTTGTTGTATACAGAAAATCCCCACAAGCCCAAAACGATCCAGTCTCATGATGCTCCCTGCCACAAGCTCATGACTAAACCTTCCAGGACACCTGTAAAATGCTAGTGACCATTCAGTATTTAACGGCAAAAGTGACAAAAAGGATTTATCACATATTAGTTTAAACCAACCAAGCTCCACACAAACAGTGCCTGCCTACAGGATACTCACCAAGTGTGCACTGAGACGCGTTTGCCACATATCAGCTTGTTTGGGTGTCAGATCAGGGATTGACAGGCCCAGTCGTGAAGCTAAAGCTTCTACATAACCTGCAAGACTGGAAGAACAAGAAAACAGAAACAAATGATTTTGGATGTGGCATTACTTCTGAAGAATTTGAAGCACTGCACTTAAAATGAATAGCTTTTAGAATCATAGAATAGTTAGGGTTGGAAAGGACCTCAAGATCACCTAGTTTCAACCCCCCTGCCATGGGCAGGGACATCTCACACTAAACCATGTCACCCAAGGCTCTGCCCAACCTGGCCTTGAATACCACCAGGGATGGAGCATTCACAACTTCCTTGGGCAACCCATTCCAGTGCCTCACCACCCTCACAGTAAAGAACCTCTTC
>WYDI02011403.1:0-35526 GCA_009867235.2 Psittacus erithacus
ACCTCCCGTATGAAGACAGGCTGAGAAAGTTGGGACTGTTCAGCCTGGAGAAGAGAAGGCTGCGTGGAGACCTCATAACAGCCTTTCAGTATCTGAAGCGGGGCTTATAAGGATGCTGGAGAGGGACTCTTCATTAGGGACTGTAGTGATAGGAAAAGGGGTAATGGGTTAAAACTTAAACAGTGGAAGTTTCTACTGGATATAAGGAAAAAGTTCTTTACTGTAAGGGTGGTGAGGCACTGGAATGGGTTGCCCAGGGAGTTGTGAATGCTCCACCCCTGGCGGTGTTCAAGGCCAGGTTGGACAAAGCCCTGGGTGGCATGGTTTAGTGGGAGGTGTCCTTGCCCGCGGCAGGAGCATTGGAACTAGATGATCTTAAAGTCCTTTCTAACCCTAACTATTCTATGATTCTATGACTCTGTTTTCTAAAACAGGATTAAACAGCAACTTTGCTTCAAACCTTCTTCACATTCTTTAAAGAAAGCATACATTTTCTGTCAGAACTTAGAACTTCTTGTTTAAGTATCTGCCAACTGGAAATTTTGTGAAACAGGTGTCTTATAATATTACTAAGCACTTTTAGGGGTCTTCTGTGCTTTACAGTGTGAATTTATACACTTCATTACACAATCGGAATAGGCAATGATAAGTAGACCTTGCAAAAAACCACACCAAAGTATACCTTGCTTCTGCTTAGCACAGGAATTAGCCAGCTATTTGCCTCCAGAACCAAGATTCAGACGTATCTGGAGATCATGAGAGGAAAATAGAGCTGACCCTCATTGTAATTTGTGATGATAATGAGACTTTTTACTGCATAAGGTCTAGTCTTTGAGCCTCTGTTAATAAATTCTTTTGTTGCAAGGATATCCTCTGATATGAACTCATGTATTTTTTATCCATCATGACAATGTTACAAAAAGCTTCTGATATTTTAACTCACTATTGTCTTCTCTCTATGTCAGGAAAATGGGAAGTTCTAAGTCACTCTGATTTCAGGGTTAGTGTACATATTATGTAAGGGATATTAATGCTTATTTATTTTCATAAGTTTGCAAGTAACAGCACCAGCAATACTGAAGTTTCCTTAGTATACCCAGTAACTCTGGGCAGTAACAAGAACTATCTAAAACTCCTTTTATGGAGGTATTCACTGAAATTGCTGCTGTGTGTTTTATGATACATTTGAAGAACACCATCATTCTCTGGCTTGTGCTGAACTCACTTCTCCCATGCTGCAAATTTGGGGAGATTTTTCTTTTTTCTTTTTTCTTTTTTTTTTTAATTATATTACCAGGATTTAAAAAAAAAAAAACAAAACACAACCTTTCAGACTTCTGTAGCCTGGGAAGCTGGCTGTACATCATTGTGACTGAATATTGAACTAATCACTTCAGTTAACTGTTGGCTATCACCGACAAGAGGGGAACTCAATAAACCATGAATTAGTTCAGAGCTCCATTCAGCTCAATTTGTTGCTGTAAGTTACCTTTTGTGAGTTACAATATCCACTTCCCAACTGAAAAGCTCTTGCTAAATCACAGCAGCAGCCAATTTCAGTCATGACCCATGCAGGGCTGCCCTTTTCTTTGTGGTATTCAGCTGTCATTCAAGTCAACTTTTTTCATTAAATACACTGTACCCCATCCTATGAAGGCTAGTTCAAGACAAAACATTGCAACTGCATACTACTATTAAAAAAAGTATGTATGCACTTTAATCCTCTATTTATTTACTCTCACTGATAAATAGCCAGGGTGCTTATCCTTTTAAAAGGTAAAAACCCAGGAAATATACTTAGCCCTGGTGCATATCTGAACACATCGTATACCATGACTGTTCATTCAAAGGCATCTAGGTGTGCAGTGCCAAATTCAGTATTCTGAGATCTCATAGAGTCTTGCATATTTTTTTTACTAGAAGATGCAATAAGTTTTATTTACAAACATTTTTCCTTCTTGGAAAAAAAAAAAAGGCACAAACCCCCCCAAAATGTTTGGCATTGTATTGCAATTAAATAACTGAGGAGTTGCCATTTCTGCTTGCAGCATGACACAACTCGTATGGTTTGTCTCTATCAAATGGGGGATATATTTCTGTACACAACTATGCTGTCATCCTGCACAAGTTCAAAAGATGACAATTGTTTCATTTTTGAAAAGTTATATTCAAAAGAACCTAGGTTATTGCTAAAACAACATCTGCAATTCTCTATGATTCTCTTCATGTGCTATCTGGAAATATTCCATAAAACATGCTTTCAAAAAAGTACATGTATGACACAATTCACTATGTTTTCACACTATGAATGGGAATGTTTAGGGAACTCATCCTAATATTCCTGATGAAGTTTTGTATCCTTTGCTTGAAGAGTGAAGATCAGATAACCAAAGTAGTCCTTGTGGGACTAATAAACTATGAATCCAGGAAAGCCTTGAAAAGGATCAGAACTCTGCCAACCACCTGAAACAGACACGTCGTGTCCTTTTCAGTTAAGTAAAAGAATGTTTTACGACAGAAAATAAGAGAAACACATGATAAGCAAAAGTATAAGTAATATAGCCAAGATAAGATCAAGAAATATATACCAAGTAGTTCAGAATCAACTTAAAAATTTTTCTTCTTTAATAAAAGACCTAACCTGTTAGTCTGGTTTCCTGATTATTTTATTTATCTTTCCTTTTTTTACTCTCCGATAATGAAAAAAGTAGTGTGGAGCAATCATAGGTATCCATATTCGGCAGGTTTTGTGAAGTTTGCTGCTATAAATGCCTCCAGAACTCCTTTATAACAAGAAATGACGTGCAGGATGTTTATTTCCCATGTAAATTGGATGAGTCTCCTCTGCAAATTACCATCTTGTATTTATTTTTTTCACTAGATGCATTTCTGTAGGTATATCCATTCGTTGTAAAATCTCTATCCATAAGTGTAATACTTTCCTAGTCTTAATTCCACCATCAAAGTGCAGAATTAAGCACTCTTTGTATCTTCTTATTTGATTTTTCATCTGTAAACAAAAATACTTTATACATAATTTTTAAAAAAGTGAATATTCTCAACATCTGATAAACGCACACCCGTTTTGGTTTTTTTTTATACTTATAAAAGCAATCATATTCAGACTGCTATATGCACAGGAACTTTTACTGATACTCTGTGAAGCCTCCAGTTTCAGACTGCCCACCACTGTAAAAAGGACAACAGCTTTAGGCAGTTTAAGTCAGGTGGAGAGCTGGAGTCTGTGTGTAATAATTATGTTGTAGACCACATTAGCTTTCTCAACGTGAGAGACTTACCTAAGCATCTATGTTAGCAAAACTGCAAAAATTATTCTAGGCAAGTCTACTCCTGGGTGACAGTTCTGTTGATGGAGCTGTAGCCTTCCTTCCATATGCTATTGTGTCCATGAACATCTTTCATTCGCACTTATTTTTAAACTGAAACTGGTTGCAGAAGGAGTTGCTTGGCAGCAGCCACCACTACACAGTCATCAGCTGGCAAATGTTTCCATGCAGCTATCCTGCGGCTGTCAGAATAGCTCATGAGCTAGCAAATAATTCCTGCACAGTCCAAAACAAAATCTTATTGTGTACTGTACACCAAGGTAGCTAACAGGACAACATACAGCAGTGCAAACAGCTTATTTTACAATACATAAAAAGGGGAAGTGTTGGGCTAGATCTCCCACTAGCAATTTTTGTTCTGCATAAACAGGATGATCAGGAAAAAAAAAAATGTTCCCCAGGAAAAAACTCCTTGGACATGTTACAGACACTCTTACTGCAAATAACTAGCTCTCTCTTTTGAGCAGTCAGATCTAAAAAGAGAGCGATAAAGCACCCAGGAGAGGAAAGCACAAATCTTTCCTTCAGAGCAACCAAAGGAAAAAAGACTCAAAATAAAGCAATTGGTACCACTACAGACTGGCTCACACTTTGAATAGTGCTGGGGGTAGGGCTACAGGCCAGTAGAGCTGTCTGGAAACTCACTGAGCTTGACTGGCACTGTCATCTTTAACACCAAGGGACTTAAAACCCAATGATGCTGGCAGATTGCAGCCTCATTGATTTCATGCTCAAGAAGCATTACTGAAAATCTGGCTGTATGACATATTTCTATTCAGTAAAATTCTACTGGCTGTCTCAGAAGCCCTGGCAGAGTATTAGCAAGAAAGCTGTAAGTCATCATACAGGGGGACAAACACAGTCCTGTGCACAGTGACATAGGGTTCTTGTCTTCGCACAAACTTCTCTTTTATAATGTTGATTGAGCCAGCGCTGAGGTAACTGAAGTACTTGTATGCTAATTTAAAGGTACTAGCATATGTGTTTCACAATGTGCTCTTTTCTGTCAGTTCTACTAATTAGTTGCTCAGGACTTCACAGTGTTTCCTTACTTTCTGCAAAGAATTAATTTGTTACATTTTTTTTTTCTTACCTTTTCTTGGTTTTTTTTAAAGTTTAGCTTCATCCATGGCATCAGAGGTTTGACTGCTAGTACAGCAGCACTCCCTTCACAATGTAACAGGCACCTGAGTTTTTTGGTAAAGATCATTTATCTGAATAAAATATGACTACATGAATATATAAAACATATTTTCTTTTCAAAAGAGATACAAGAAAACCCTCCTGGTATGTGACAATTCTAGAAATATAAAATTAAAACTGTGTTTATCTGAATAAATAAATACCTGGAGTACACCATAAAACCTCAACTCAACCTGTGCACTCTAATCATCCCACTTTGTCTATCCTCGGATCTTTCCTTCACAGAAAGTGAAGACAGCTCATTTCAAACTCCTGTTCTAAACAGTTGTGTGCTTGTTGTTAAAAAATTCTTGCCTAAAACTCATGATGAGGTCCTCTGGCAGAACTTGAAGGCAAGTTATTTTCTCCCTTTTCCTTGCTTTCTTGAGTGAATTTACAAGAACTAAGGCTAGTGAACCACTTTCAAAATTAGCCTTCTTCTAACCAATGCATTTTTAAATGTATTGTATGAAGTAGGAATTTTAGTGTGAGAAAAAAATGTTTTCTTTTTCTAGCCTTAGAGCTGTTGGGAGATGAGATACATGGTTTTGAACTGCTTCCAGCTGAGAACTACATCTACCCATGCCATTTTCTCTAGCCACTGACTAATTACATCCAGTTTTCTTGCTTTATAAGGACTTTTACTTGTGCTGTAATTTGGAAGGGAACCTTTGTGTGGACTGATTATGAGTATCTACCACATTACAATCTTAGGAGACAGTCAACAGGACCAATGCTGACTTACTCCTCCCATACAGGACTCTGTACGGTGAGAAGAAAGGTGCCAGGCACATTGCAGACTGAGGTATGTACACCAGGAACAGAAGTTTAAGTGGAGCAAATGCCAGCATGCAGGGACATTAAGCATCATCTCTGCTTTATCCAGGGACCAAATGGGTGGGAAGGGTTTCTTTGAATCAGACAAAGGGACTGTGCCCCAGACTCAGTAAATAGAGAATTATAATTCTGTGGTTTGTTTTATTACCCTTGCTGGGGACTATAAAGAAAAAACATATTTCATGACTATGAGCTCTCTGGGCCTTATGATTTGTTTAATTCTCTTTCCACTTTTCCATTTTTTTAATCAAAGTAAACAGCCTTTGAAAAGGGTAAGACTTTGCAGAAGTCATAAGATGTAGTAGATAAAAAGAATTTCAGCAGCAAGTAGTGCTCCTCAGGACTGTGCCTGCCATCTATTTAGAGGAGCAAATGGAGTTCTCACAGTTTGCACAAGCTTTTTACTAGGCTTCACCAGTGTCCTGGTTTCAGCTGTGATAGAGTTAATTTTCTTACTAGTAGCTGGTACAGTCATGTGTTTTTCATTTAGTATAAGAATAATGTGAGGAGGAGTGCAAGAAGTCTTAGGAGCAGAGACAGAACACCTGTCCCAAACTAGCCGAAGGGGTGTTCCATCCCACAGCATGTCATGCCCAGTATATAAACTGGGGGGAGTTACCCAGAAGGGACTACTCGCTATTTGGGTCAGGCTGGGCATCACTCAGCAGGTGGTGAGCAATTGTTATGTGCACTACTTGTTTTTATTAAGCTTTATTATTCTTTCTCTCATTTTCATTATTATTATTTATAATTATTCTATTTTACTTTATTTCAATCAGGGGGTTTGGCACTAGATGATCTTAAGGTCCTTTCCAACCCTAACTATTCTATGATTCTATGATTAAACTGCTCTTATCTTAGCCCACAAGTTTTACCTTTTTTCTCAGTTCCTCTCCTCATCCCACCAGGAAGGGAGTGAGAGAGCAACTGCATGGTACTTAGTTGCTGGTTGGGGTTAAACCATGACAACGAGGTTGCTTCCCAGCCTTCTTCCTTTGTATTTTCTCAAGCAAAGGAGTTTTATCAGATTTTCATCTTTTTGGCTGTGCATGTATATGGCCTGTGCAGGATCCCTGTAGTTTGTACTACATCAGATAAGGCTTAAAGGAGTCAAGAGAAACCTACTGTGTCATACAAATGCATTCCCTCTGTATTCACTTTGTTTTGCTTCACTGCAGAATTTCTCTGAGTAACACCTTTCTTCTGTCCATGCAACTGACAAATTAGTGAGAGCACCACACCTACCATGATGAAATTAAAAAGAAGTATTGAGGCCCAAACATTCTAGAGAATTTAAAAACAAAGCAAATTAGCAAAACCTCAAAAATTCAAATTTACCTAAATTTTTGCTTGCATGCACCTTGAAAGCATTCTGTGGGATAAGCACAAGTTTTCACAAGGAAGTAGCTTTGGTAAATAATTCAAGTATATTGTTTCTATTTTAAGTGAAATTGGAGATGAGGCAAAGTAGGATTCAAAAAAAGAAAATTATACTGTGCACTGGGAACTGAAAGGAGATTCCTTTGGTGTCTTTGCTCCACCACATTTTTTGAATGTGTAAAAGACTGAGAGCAAAGAGCAGTTGTTCTTTTCTTTGGAATGCATGTACAATTTCAAATAAATAAAGATGCTTAACAAATGGAAAGATTAGTATTTCTGCACATTTTGAATGAGTCATGCATGACAGTTGCCTAATTCTTTTTATACAATCCAAATTCACACAAAGCATGCATTAGAGAAATGCATGGATATTTTTACATATTCAAAACTTTTCAACAGATCGTAAAAGCCAGAAAATGTTCACAATTATGATACTCTGGAAATATACAACTGTGTTTTTCATAAGAATATATAATCCATCTATTTATCATCATAAATTTTTCTTTCATAGTGCACTATCTGAAATATTATTTTGGTCTAGATACACCAGGAAATTCAGCATGTTGTACAGTTGTTGCTAGAAGAATTGGAGAAACTTGCCTCTTTATTCTTAGAGCACATGTTCCTTCAGTGGGTGAAAGTTCTTAAGAAATTTAATCCCAAAATAATCTAAGGAATATAAAAGCTATGCAAATTATGATGTCTTGTACTAAGCCTGCATTGATGATATGTCTGAACTGCAATGACAGATTATGTAGTAGTTTTCTCTATGTTTTTCAGAGTAAGAGTATATTTTGATTGCAAAGGAATGACAAAAGGCAATTTGAGACCCTCCTTAGGTTTCTTCTCAGGCTGGCTCTCCCATTACTGTGATATCTGTATATTCAATTGGTCATCCAAACCAAGATTTCCAGTATTCCCTCTGTGTTCGCACATTAAATAGTTTCCCACTAAACTCCTGTATTTGCTTCATTTAGTCTTTTCTAGCAATGGGTTGAAAAGACTAAGGCAGCTGTAGATCACAGATATTGGTGTTTGAAATTATTTATCACCCTTACAGTGACTCTAGTTAAGTGGTTGATTTTTTATGCTTTTTTTCACCATAAGTGAATCTTTGTAGCTATTTGGTTAATCTAAGGCTTAGCCTTTTTACAAATGACACTTTGTGACTATGGAAAAAATACTTTTTGCTATTAGTTTTGTGGCTAATATGGTTTAATGTTGCATCTCTATGAGTAGAATTTATGTTTAAATTGAGTAAAATCTAGTGATAGGGAAGCAGAATTCTTTTTGTCAAGTTTTGCATGAACTGAACTTAGAAAAGCCTGTATCTGGGACCTGGCTTCCTACATGATAATATTGCTTAATTCATGAGTAAGTTTACTCTCTCAATTGCATAAGCAGGCAAACTCATAAAAAGTTCACCAGTTCTCTGCAAATATGTCCCATTATGTTCCTATACCTAATGGCACATTGTATCTTGAGCTTTGTGAAAACTTTTAATTAAAACATGTTAACAAAGCCTAAGAAAAATAAATTAAACTACTCACAAGGAAATTAAATTGAGAAACTAAGCTTATTTATAATTATTGTATTTCAATTAGGTTTTACTAGGTCTGGGTGAAGGGAGAGATAAAAAGAAACTACTTTGATATCTGAGTTTCATAAATATTTCTAGGGTCCTGTTTGTGAAGTCCACAATACTAATGATAACAGCTTACACCACACAAGCTTTTTCATGCTGATTACTGGATAATTCTAGTTGTAGTATCACATCAAAACATGTCAAGGCTCAGCCCCTTTTTGTAAAGTTTTGTAAAGCAGGTTTGCTGGATTGTATTCAGGGAAAATACAACTACTCATGCCTTTGATTCATAGATTCAATAGTCTATAGTCAGAATTTTACCAGGTGATTCTTACAACAGGTCCAAATCTTGTGATCTGATCAAAACACATTAGGTAGTAAAAGTGTACTTTATTTCTCACATATATTTATCAATTTTTTTTTTTTCCTTTTTTTCCATGTTATCATTTCTGCTTCTAAATTAAGGACTCATGAAACACCAGGAATCTTTGAATGATCAGATACTTATTGCCAGGAACTTAGTCACTTCTTCATGTTCTTCTACCACTGTAAAATGTTTATTCCCAAGCTTTAAAGCATAGAAGTTCTAAAATCTTTTTTTCAGAACTCGGTCTTACTCTTTCATTTTTCTTTTATTAGTTCATGAATTAAAATGTATTAAATCTGGAAGACATAATAATGCTAGCCAGCTCATCACACGCCATCTTCTGTTTGCAAAAGCTATGCTTTCTTAAATTACATTATTTTTAGTAATAATCAGCAATAAATTACCATACAAAGGAAGTAGTGTCCGACATATTAAAATTACATTTATTTTTCCACCCAAAGTTTCTGACTGTAAAGATCAAACAAGTTCCAACAGTTGTTGCTGGTTTTATTTCTGTATTTCTTAAATCTTCTAAGGTAATATTTGTTACAAATGTGATTCTTTTTTAAAGCATACAGAAAAATACTTATTAATTTTCATAGGGATAACCCTAGATGAGCTAAGTTAATGATGCACGTATGTACTTACTGGAAACAGATTAGAAGCCTGATAGATACTACTGTGCATTTTTCATCATACTATTATGATCATTAAAAAAGCATTCCTTTGTTTAAGAAAATCTTTAATTTTATCATCAAGTCATTGATCTTTTTTCCCCAGTGAGGGAAGGGCATTGAGTGATTCACTCAAGTTGTTTAGGTGAATTAGTCCTAATGGATTTCTGTATATTTGTTTTGTTAGTTCCTGTCACCATCAGGAAATGAGCTCATCACTTTATCTTGAAACCCAAAAGCAACTTTCAGGCATGTTTCATGTAGGCAAGTGATATACATATCATCTGATCACAGTAATCTGGGGAAGAAAACAATGTCATGAAAGTAGATTTTAAAGCTGAGGCTGTGGTTAATTTTTAACTTTAAAAAGCCACAACACCAAAGCTGAGCTAGAGCGTGAATTTATCACTTACCCCCTTCTTCCACAGGAATGGAGTGGAATCCCAGCATCAGTTTGCAGAAGAAATTGTTAGACAGGTTTAACACTTGCTAAAAATACTAGTTGACTGTTTGCCAGTGATTTCTTGGCCTTGCTGGCAGCCATGACGCTATCCCAGGCTTCTTCTCCCTCCAGCTGTACAAAATAATTGGTTATATTAAGCATATATATATATGTGTGTGTGTGTCAGCATCATGCAAAGTATTTTTTCTCTCAGTGTGTTTTGATGTATTAAAGATAAAACACAGCTCTAGAAAACTACTGAAAAGCAAAAAACATTTCTGTGAAATGACTGAAAAGTAATTTTTGTGAAATGTCTGAAAACCATAATTGTTATTGGCATGTTGTAAATGCCACATATTCTGTTGATGTGACTCTCATACTACCTACATGGGTCAAGAAGTTACACAAATACCCAAACTAAATTCACAAAGTAGAATTATCGGGTTGGAAGAGACTTCCAGAGGTCTCCAGTTCAACTGCCTGTTCAAAGCAGGGTCAGCTAAGAAATCAGACCAGATTGCCCAGGGTTTTATCCAATCTGCTAAACCTTCAAGGAGGGAGACTGCACCACCTTTTAGGGTAACCTCTAGGCAACCTCTTCCAGTGCTTGAATGTCCTCTGGTTGAAAATATTTGTCCTGAAGTCAGAACCCTCTGTTTCAATTTCTGACCATTGTCATTTGTTCTCCCACCATGCAACTAAGTCAAAAGCTTGTCTCACTCTTCTTAATAACCTTATTTTCAGCATTGAAAAGCATTTCTTAGGTTGCCCCCCAAAGTCCTCTCCAAGCTGAACAAAACGTGCTGCCTCAGTTTTTTCACAAAAGATCAAATGTTCCAGAGCCCTAAGCATCTTGGTGACTTCTGCTGGACTTACTCCAGTTTCTTAATAACTTTCTTAAGTGGGGAGGAGAGATGCAGCACAACAAGTGCCATGCAAAAGGAAACAATCACTTTCCTGGATCTATTGGCTAGTAAATCACCAGTAGCTCTTGGGTGAGTGAAGTAGTATTTACTTGGATATTTTGTGATCACAATTATGTTGGTGAAGCACTTTCATAGCATAGACCTGTTTTGATCAGTGCTACACAAGTATGTGATACAAATGAACACAATCTACAATATGATCTTCTTCATTTTTGGGGACAATTCTGGGTGTTGGAAATAACTTTTCAGTCCAAAATAACAATGCTGGTAATGTTTACCTGTTAGCCTGCCTTTCTGTCAGCTGGTGGTGGAACTCTGAGCTTTTGGGACACAGAATTGTAGTGCGCACACTTTGAGGGCTATGTTTGGATAGTTAAGAACAATTGTCTTTAGCTGGTTATTAAAACAGTAAATTTCCAGTGTCACTTTAAATCCCTCTTCTAAGTTTGTATTGAAATAGGTGATGACCAACCATATCAGTGGTTTCTGCATCTCAGTAGATAGGCAGAAACTCCTTAAACTTGTCCATACTCATCAGCAATCGTCAGACTGGTCACTCCAGTTCAGTGTAACAATAGTAACCCCTCCTTTGCAGAAGTAATTAAATCATCAGATCCAGAGAGAAAAAAGGGTATGGAGTGAAGCAGGATCATGCATTTCCAGGAACTATGACAGAATTTCTGATTCCTTATATTTATCGTTTCAATATTCATTTTGCATTAGCATACAATATTTTTATTTAAGTGTTTATTTTGTAAACAGCCATAGGAATCAGGGGCACACGTAATAAGTATACATGATGATAGAAAACTGAGGAAATAATCTGGAATGTTCAGTACTGAATGCATTCATTGATGACTAACAAATATATTCCAATAAAAAATATCAGGAATGTTGTCCACTTCACTATAACATATTTTTTTCAAGTTGTATTAAATATAACAGCAACTATAACCAATGCGGTGTCATACTTTACTTCTTCAAAGTGCAAAGTATATTTATTAATTCCAAAATGTCCTATTGTTCCACAGGATTAACTGTATCTTTATTCCCACATTATTTATTGTTTATTTCTTCAATAAGTGGGATGAGCACTGATCCCCCAAGTGTTTAAACCCTATTTAGCTGCTGCCTCAGCGCAGAACAGTTTCTGTTACAGATGCATTTATTACAAAAGAATGGGTGAGGAAAGCTCAGCTCAGACCACATGCAGCTGAGGGCATTACTCTCCACTGGAGAAAAGAAATACAGAGAAGAGCTGGTTTAGCATACCAGCCATCAAGCTAGGCCCAGTTTAAATTCCCCCTCCCCCAGCTCACTCTTTTTATCTCTCTCTCTCTCCCTTTGTTAGATTCACATACTCTGCTTTTCCAATTGCTTTAGCCCGAAGCAGTTGACATTTACCCCAGCTAGATAATCGAGGAATAACATTTGCGTTACAGTTTAACATGACCTCTGCCTCTACAGCTCTTTCTAGATTACCTTCCCCCCAAAAAAATGGTTGCTGACACCATAGTGAGGCAGGAGGTGGGAAAAATAGAAAAGAGAAGCTTATTATTGCAGTGGCACAGTCAATGTCATGAGAAGCTGCTCTGCCCTTTTCAGTTGTGGGTGAGCAACTATTAAGGAAAAGGTATTAAAAGGAGGAACAACTGTGATGCGAGGGACACACAGGTTAAGCTCAAAGCAAAGGTTAATGGATTGACTGTTACCTGTGTATGAGGCTTAATGTTGGTCTATACACAAGAGAATTGCTTCTAGGTTGTATTTCTCATGCAACTAAATTAGAGGGCTAATTTATTCCAGCATAAAAGAGTGAGATGCTGCTGTTGTTGATGTTGTTTTAATACACAATGACACATTTCTGATTCTAAGTGTTTGCTATTTATTTCTAGCACAGTGAGCTGTAAGGTGGTAATGCCTGTGAAAGGAAGAAAAGAAAATAACATATTCAGCTGAAGATACTGAAATCATAAACGGAAGAATTTTAATGTTGGTCAAGGAAAGTAGACAGAGTTTACAGAAATAGCTTAATAGTTATTATCATATTTTAAATGCAGTAAGTTTGGCTTAAAAAGAGTGCACTTTTAACAGAAACAGTGATATTTTCTGAAGAACAGAAGAGAAGAATTATTCAGTATTACCTCCAGATCCCCATTTTTCATATTTAAAATTGTTTTCTGTATTATTTACAAAACAGACATTAAGCCTTAGTTTCTCCAAATTCTTAGAAGAGGTTTGAGTAAGCAGATCAGCTTTTGACTGGTCTACAAAGACTTAACACAAAGTAGGAAAGGAGTTCCTTGTTTGTGAATTACGCAGTCAAGATAATGTCTATACAGTAAGAATGGATTATCCTTATTTACTCCAGGAGAAAACCAGAACAGACTGATATACTCATTTTTGGGATTTTTTTCAGTTATGCCATCCAAAATATGCAAAAATATTTGGTGTTTTTAATAGTTGAGTTACTGACAGCAACACAGACAAAATATTATAGAATAGAACTATAACATTGCCTTCTCCCCTTGAGCGAATTTAAGTAAAATCTTGTCTGTAGAAGAAACAGTGACAGAAGACAAATGCATTTAAAATGAAAGGAAAACAACTAATATCAGGTTTAGGCCATCTGTG
The DNA here is from genome assembly GCA_009867235.2 of Psittacus erithacus. NCBI lineage: Eukaryota > Metazoa > Chordata > Aves > Psittaciformes > Psittacidae > Psittacus > Psittacus erithacus. Next base: position 13,375 of record WYDI02011403.1, read on the forward strand.
GATTTTGAACTTTGTAGAGGCTGTTTCATCATGATCAATTTCATTATCTTGACTTTTTCTTAAATGCCACCTTCCACTTGATTAAATAGTGTTTTCAGGGAAAAAACTAAACGCATAATATCAGCATGAAAGCTAGAAGCAGAATAAGAGGCAAATCAGCCAAATATTCAGAAACTGTCACTTAAAAACTACATCCTTTTCTGGCTTGCTTGTAATTTTGGAAAGGAGGATCACCCAAAGAAATACATAACAGAATTCCAATCCATGATTACTGGATTACCTAGAGTAATCAGCAGTATGTTAGTAAATTGGAATATCAGCTTTCAAAAACCAGACATTTAAAAAATGGATTATTAATGCATTCTTTAAAATATGGCCTGTCATTCTGCTTCCTTGACAGCACTGAATCATTCTCAGCTATTCATTTTGCGCTATTTTGTCCAATTTTAAATTTCTCAGGTGACTTCCAGTATTTTTCATGGGATACTATTCTGAAGCTCAATGTATTCTACGGTCCATAACTTCTTTCCCAACACTCATTCTTATACCCTGTCTATTATATCAGATTATTTTTCAGCACAAAGACTGGGTTATATCCTTACACATTTATACCAGCTGCAGCCAGTAAGATTGTGTTATAAGAAATTACTCCCACCAGAAGACTTTAATCCTCATTTATAACCAACATGGGTCTTAAGTATCACCTCCTCAGACTACTTTTTATTATTTATAAACAGATTTATTTCTCAAAAATTTGCTTATTAAGCACAGAATATTACCGTATGTTCTCAGATAATGCTCACAGTGAAATTAATGACTGAAATTGATTTTTTGATTCATGTCCATGGAATTTGGCCCAGGCACAGACTGTTGGATGACACTCAAATAATGCAATATAAAAAGCTGTGCGACTATTTCCCTACTGTAAGAGGATAACGTGATATAGTACGTAAAAAATGAATGCCTCAATGCTTAATATTTTTTTTCTATTTATGGAACTTATTTATGTAACCTGCGAGTCTTCCTGTGGCCTTCAGGACTCCAATGAAGGGACTCTTTTCAAAGGGATCTTTTGGTCACAGAGCAGCACAGTTTTGGATGCTACAAACATCAAATGACATTTTGAAGATAACATGGGATTTCTAAAAGCAGCACTTTATATGGGCATGCAACCTGCCTGGCCATGCTGATGTCAGCATCAGGCATGACAGGGTTGTTTTCATGCAAGTTTCATACATAGTTGACGGATCATTGCCAATACTGTCTCCACCCAGTAGATGCAAACCCTTCCCTCTAACAACAGAACAGAACATGAGGAAATGGGAAGACTGCTCTGTATTTATGACCAGGTACAAAGAGTGATCTTGTTTCACTGTGGTATGAGCAGATGCATTAGCGACCAGGCCTTCATTTTTGAAGAGTACTACCGGATGACTTTTCTTGCAGCGCTTTTCTAAAGGGTGACATCAGCCAGAATAATCTTAAAAGTTAAGCAGGGGAAAAGGAACAAAAGTCTTATACTGATGCATCAGAAGAGCTCCTGCCTGAATAGAATTTAATAAAAGTTTGCTTGCATTAGCTGCTAGGAAACCTGCAACTGCTGAGGGCTTCTCTGTGACCCTACTGCTCCAAGGTACATGGAAATTGCTGGAATCAAGCAACAATGACCAGTGTTCTTCATCATCCCCCTGCTCCTCATCCTCCCAGTGCCACCTCTCCATCATGACCTATCTTCCCACCACCCATGCGGTGGCAAAGAGAAGTAAAGGTAGCTGGAGGCCTCTCCCAACTATCATCTTCGCCTGCAGTGTTGATCCTTGAACCAGACCATCCCAAACGGGCTCTGAGCAGGGCAGGGAGGAAATACTAGTTATTCTAAAACATTTCATTCTCCAAAGATGTTCTCTGTAAAATGAATGATGAGTTAAATGAGTGATTGCAATTGCCACCTAGAAGAGTTACAGATCCCTTTTCTATGCACAGAAGCAAATTGTACCCATCCTGCAAAATCCAAGAATGCTCTGTAGTTCTGAAATGGTCAATAGCTCTCTCTGTAGCGCCGCTGTGCCTATAAACAGTGACAGAGCACAGTACCTCAAAGGCAGGCTCACTAAAATGTTGAGCCCATTGATGCTACAGCAAGAATGACCCTGCATAGGGATGCCCCTCCAATCACTTTGGATGTAGATACAGGAGCCATGGTTGATCTCTGAGGAATAATGACCATGATGTGGTTTGCAATTCCCAGAGATTAAAGGAGAAGAAAATCTGGAGGGAACCTACAGGCAGCTCTCCCATGCTCCCACGCCAACACACCCATCCTGTCACTTCCCTGTGGAATTTTTCAGAAAATGGGTGATATGCCAGGGTGGGGAGGGATGGGGAAGGTGAGCACAAGGAGATAGCAGTGCTAGCTATAGCCCATGGTTCATCTTCTGCAGGGGTAGTGTTGTGTGCCCAGAGTTCAGCAGCAAAGAGGACAGGAACAGCACTAAGGCAATGATTAAAAAACTTTACCCTAGACATACTGTTAGAAGCTGATTATACTCAGATCATTTCAGTTAAATACTTCATGTGTTATTCATTTAACAGAATAAACTCTGCAGTGATACCACACCAAAAGTTGTAACACTTAGAAGAAGGAAGTCCCAGGTTAACACAGTGATTCTGGAAAGGTTTGCTTTAAAAGTGTGAAGTCTGGCCTTCTCATTCTTATCTGAGTAACCCCTTTAGTTAAAGTCTATGAATGGGCAATGTCATATGGATAAATGGTAGGTTAAAAACCCCACCCTCAGTTCACCCATGTCGAATATGGATGCTCACTTGCAGAGAACTGCCTCCTCTAAGTCTCTTCAGTCTTCCTTCTCGCACAGAAAAGCCTTGTGCTGTCATATCCTGAACAGATGCCTGAAATATAAACAGTAAAGAACAGTAAAGTTTTAAAGAATAAAAGAATATAAAAAATGCAAAGCTATAAAAACATTTTGAATTACATTTGATTAAAAGTTTCTTCATTCATTATCACTTTTTATCATCTACAAACTTATTTTTTTAATGAGAACAATTAATTTAGATATTATAAATGGGCAAAAAAATTGAGCTGGTCCTATGAAACCGAAAGAAAAATATGATGGGAAATTTGTTATTTACGTGACCGCTGTCTTTGAACTGCTATCACACAGAATGACGGTGGGTTTTTCCCCCTCTGTGTACAGGTGAATATTGCAATGGTTGGTTTAAGCTTTAGTTTAACAGCACATGAAGTCTGTATATTTCAGCTGGATACATTTATTTTGAGGTACTTAGAAGCTGACTTTTATGAGATTATTTAGGCAGTGATTATTTTTGTTGAGAAATGTGTCCTTTATCCTTCTCATTCATCCACTGCTAAGATATTTCTGTTTGTCAGAATGCCTCCATTTCTGATAAATGACTGAAGACTGACTGCTACACTTTATTAAAAAGTAATAACAATTTTTGTACGCACCCTTCACATTGTAAGGGGGGGACCATGAATCAAAGGACACTGCCTGTCTGGGCCTGATAAATGCATCGTTTACCAGCTGAGGAGTTATTTAGGACTGGCTATTAATTTAAATCACATTTATCTTCCCTGAATGGGGGGAGGTTGCTGTGATAGGACTGCGAATGACCAATAGTGCAGCTAAGTGCACATTATTTATTACTACCGCCTGCAAAGCACTGCACAATATGTTAAAAAAAAAAAACCCAGTGCCAATTACCATGGTTAATCTAGTCAGGGCAGTAACAAATTTCTTCCTAACATGAGCCAATTTCTACACTTGTACTTTTTAGTCTTTAGAAAGTCAGTGTTTGCTCAAAATTCCTGATCATTAAAACCAGGTTATGTATCCTGTCCTAAAACATGATAGCCAATACTAGCACCCTTAAGCCTTTTCTTTATTGTAAAAAAAAAAAAAAAAAAAGAAGAAAAAGTCTTCTTTAAACATTTAAGAATATAAATTTCTGGACTGCAATAAAGTCATGCAAACTATGTTTTCTAGGAGATTTTGGGGTTTTGTTTTGAGGCATCTTAACAAAGAGAAGCTTTGCTGAGGCTTAGGGAACAGTTAGGCATTGATACTCTGGGTCACTGCCATCTAAACTTTTCAGGAAATTTCACACATGGAACTAAGGCAATCCTGATGAAAAACATCATACATAGGGCTTTGTAAAACCTAGTGTATGAAGTCAGCCTAGTGTATGTGCTTTTGGAAAACAGTCATCTATCCCTCGCTGCTCTGGGGTAAGGTAGAAGTTGTCAATGACAGTGCTTCCGAAATTTATAAACATAACTAAAATAAATGGGTTTTGAAGAACAACTACTGAGTGCACTAAAAACATTTGCAGTGGTGGATGGTCACCTCCTGATAACTTGCTAAGGACAAGAAATTCCTGAGACAGCCAGTGTGGTCTCCATTTGGGCTAACATCGCAAGTAACTCACAGGGCAGAGAGGCACAGTAAAGCAGACATGGACACATGGAGAAAAGAAGGAACTGCAGACACTGAAACTACAGTTCTTCTTCTCGTTTGCAGGAGAATATCGATGACACAGATAAGAATAAAACAGCACTTTATTTATCTTGAGTCATTTACATTCACACTCGCTATTCTTGTTCCACACTTACTACAACACTAGAGTCCCTTCTGGCATTCAGTGGGAATGTTTTTATTTAATGCTGGCTGGTCGTTCATCTCCAGCAAACAAAACCTATTTTTTTTCCACTGGTTATGAAAATCTTAGTAATAAGCAGGTTTCTATGAAATTGTACTCAACAAGCAGCAGTGATTGGTAGTTGCTACATTGACAAGAGTTTTAGCCATACCTCATACTCTGACAAGTTTATCGCTACTGTTGCCTTGCATGTCAACAATCCTATAACTGGAAGAACAGGTAAGTAACGATTGCCAATGTCTAATACCATCCAGTGTTATATGTGAGTAATGCTGTTCTTGCACACTTGTTGCATCAAGTCTCAGTAGCAATTAAGCCTTCATCATTAAAAGAAAAGAGCAAACGCAGAACACCATGTTTGGAGAAACTGTTAAGTTTCCATGCTGTCAGCCTAAGAAATAAGCAGGAGATTTTTGTGAAATTGATCCTGAAATAAACAAATAGAAATGAGAATAAAAATGCACAGACACATTATAAGAGAGGATTCATTCTAGCAATTTGCTATAAATACAGGTCTCCAGAAGTCTGAAGCATTTGAATTAGACATAAGACCTTCACAATTTGTTTAGTGACACGATTAACTAACTGAATAATTAACATATTGATTTTTTTATCAAGAGAATATTTTAAGGCAAGATGGTGGTGTTTTTGTTTGTTTGGGGTTTGTTTGTTTTGTTTTGTTTTGTTTTTGTTTATCCTTGAAGTGTATCTGATGCTCTTATTCAGCTACATCACAGGAATTATCCCAGGACATTTTAGTACAAAGAAGATTTTCATGATTTTTTCCTCACACCTAAAAGTCTATACAGCTCTGGGAATCTGCCTTTCTTACAAGCATAAACCTCCTGTTTATAGCTCTGCGGATTTGTGACATACCTTTGGAATCTAGGGCTGGAAGTGAATGTGGGGACTATTCCATGCTCTTGCAAGCAACCATATCATGTAATCTTTTTACACTTATCAAACTCCACCTTTAAAACAATTAGTTTTTTGTTCCTCATCCTCTACACCCTTACCATGCTTAGAAAGGTCTTCCAGGGATTGATTGCTGCTCTAGATAAGATCCCTTTTTCTAATTTCCAACATATATGTACTTACCTATTTCTTTTCATGTCAAAACTGGCACTGAGCTTAAATAATTCCCTTTCTTCCTTGTGTTTATCTCATATGTATTTATAGACAACAATCAAATCTCCTTTAGGCTTCAGTTTGTTAGGTTAAACATGCCAAATTACTTAGGTGTCTTTTTGATATTCATACACCGAATGAACTTACTAGTGTTTCTCTGTGTTGTTTCCAGTAAGAGTTCAACTTTCTTTTAATATATACAGAGTCCTCAGGATTAGGTTTTATTAGGGTATTGCACAGTGCTACTAATGCTTTCCTATCCTTTCTGGAAATATCTCCATACTATACCTCAGAAAAACATTTGCCTTTTTTCACAGGTACAGCATATTGTCAGCTTACAGTCATACTGTGATCAACTAGAGAGTTTAGGTCTCTCTCCTCTTGGTGATTTCTGACAGATGAGCTCTCAGCTTATAGCACAGTATTTGTGTTATTAGTCCCTGAGTGACTGACCTTGTACTTCGTGCTATTGGATTTCATCTTACTTCTATTTCTGTCAATCTCGAGGCTGTCTGATTCTTTCATTGCGATATCCAGATCCTCCTCCATACTGATGATGTGCCCTGGCACCTATGTTATCAATACTTCTGTGCACTAGTAAGATCTCTAATAAAAATGCAGCCACTGCCTTACTGAAATGTCTCAAAACTGGACCAGGCGAAACTACTGCCATGCTCCTGACTGATAGTCCCTTTTTTTATACACTCCAGTCACTACTCTTTTTAGTCAGCCTTTTGCCCACATTATGTATCTCCTCTGACAATCTTCAGCTTCTCCAGTCTTACCAGTTTTACTGATCTTATTTGCACCTTGAATTTGATGTTTGATATCTCAATATCTTCCATTTGTATGATGCCAGAGATGCAAGGGTGGACTCTTGTGTTCTTTTGTAGCTGTTTCTTGACACCTGATTTCCAAATCAGTGTCTTACTGTGCATCAGATAGATAACGCTTTCTGAGTATATAGATATGAACCTTTATGAAACTGTGCTGGGAGGAGAGAACAGAAATGGGACAGAGTGCCTGGTGGGACTGCGGCTTTATATCCTCTGAGACAAAGCAGTGAAAAAGAACATGGGCACTGAAATGAATAGAAGTGCATGACTCAACTATGTGGCAAAAAAGAGTAGAGTAGAATAGAATATAGTAGGATGAATATTTTTAGGTCAATAGTTGCTACCATTTCATACAATTTTTCATTACTCAGAGTAGTACAGACTGAATATTCAGGCCAGGAAGATTTGCCCTGAAGAGTTTGCATGTCAATCATTTGTAGTGCAACAAATGGGTCATATCCACATTGGGTCACATTTTACTTCACTTTCTACAAATTCTTAAACCTAATACTTAAGCTGTGTTATACTAAAAAATATTTATCATGTTTGTGCCATGTTATGACTCTAAGCGTTTTGTTTCCTACACAAACTATAGAAAAATCCTTGACCCAGTTAATCCTCAGGCTTTGGTCTTTCTCTGAGTAAAAGATACAGACATTTCTGGAGTTAAACACAGAAGATTACGCTACTTGGTTTATTGCTTCAATTCTTTCCTTTTTATCAAGAAACATTTCTAGGAGCTCAGTCTGTGCTACTTCCTCTGCTTACACTGCAGGTATTCAAAAGACAGTCAGTCTTAATTATCCCAACCCCCTTCACACATTCCCACACTCAATTAATAATGTTCAGTGATGTATGAAGCTGAGTTTACATTAGTGTAATTTTTTAATACATTAAAGTGGTACACAACTCAGGCATTTTATAAATAAATGTCACTAATTTATAAATACTCATGCTACCTGGGGGAGCACAGACTGTGAAGGGGAAAGGGCAACAGGGGTGCAATCCTCTCTCTTCCCACTCCCATTTGTAGCTCCTGGGGATGCTCAAAGAGATTAAAACTTGCTCTTGCCAAATCCCAGGACATGCAGCTATTACTTACTGTGCACAGAGCAATACAGCCTAGTCTCAGAAAAGAGCAGCTCTGGATCTTATTCTTTGCTGGTACTGTTACAAAAATTGAAGTTTTCTTTAATCAAGGAAAGCAAAAAAGGTTCAGATATACCAGAATCAAAATTTCTTTCTCAAACTGTATTTCTGATGCCTTTGCAAAGCCTGAAGCTCTGTAATAAATATATGTTTTAGCATGTGGGAAGCTACAGGACAGAAAGTTTTTAAATTCAATATCAGTTACCAGATCGATTAAATGAAGATTATCTGTCACTTAAATCACAGTTAATTGGAGTTAATCAATGAATTTAATTCCACATTGCAATTTGGGCCAAGAAGGTAAAATGGTACAGAAACACCTAAAATGAGAAAGTATCGCAGCATGAAATTTCAAAAGTAGCCATGTTGTTTGGCTTGATCTCGAGCTTTACTTGGGTATGTATGGGGAATGTCAACAAGATGCAGCACTATGTTTTTTGAAACCATTGTTTTGTGGTCATTGCTACTAAATTTATGAGAATTGTGGCTCATTTTTATTTCAGTGATTATTTAAGACTGAACATTTCTAAACCAGGAAATTATCACGCATTTGTACAGTGTCTAGCACATGTGTGTAACAATAGCCATAAATACTTCTCCAAACCAGGATCAAATTATATGATATAACTGAAAAAAAGAAATATTTTTACAGCTAATACACTGAAGTACAAAGAGAAAGAAAGTTCCAGTTTTCTCCTCAAATATTTTTAGAAGCAATTTATCTATAGCAAAAACAGAATTTTACAAAATGAGCCATAAGATTAAATTTATCACTTTTGTTCTTTATTGCTAACATCTCCAATCTTTATTTTTTTAACAATTAAAAGAGTGTTTTTTCTTCTTAATTCAAGCTCAAGGTGAAGATACTATATAGGTAATGATATGAAAACTTGAGGTTTGGTTTTAGTCAGTGTCTACAGCCCTTTTCTCCTGCTGAGGTTCCTGTGAGATGGTCTCAGAATATGCAGCTGCATTGTTCTTTTTGGGCTATGTTTGCAGACTATTTCTAGCCCACATCAATGCAATCCAAATAATCCTCAGAAGTTGCTTCATTATTTATTAGAAAAAGCAATCTGGCATGCGGTGTGTTATCGACAGCTGAAATCCAATACTCAAAGGTCACCAAAACAAATACCAGAAAGAAAAGGTGTTAAGGCAAATAAAAATACACCTTTTTAATTTTGACTGAATTGATTAAATAACAATTGAGTGGTGTCACAGGTCATAAGGCTTTGAGACATAAGGTCAGCTTAATAGAAAAGAGCCTGGGGCCATGTCACAGGGTATGCTCTGAGGCCTAGCACTGAGGCCACATCATTGTGCTTGCTCCTGCCCTTACCCCATGTAGTCTGAAATGAAGAAATGCCTAAACAGAATAGAGAACAGTCTAAATAGACTAGTGCTTATCGCTGAGGGCTACCCCCTGTGTCAACGCTGTTTAGAGCTGATTGCTTTATTTGAAGTGAGAGTACTGGGCATCTCCCAGTAAACATTTTATGAAATTCAGTAGGCTGAGAGAAGAGAAAAAAAAAAAAAAGAAAGAAGAAAACACAAAATCTCAAACCAACAAAGAATCTTTCTACACCAACAGTACTCTATAATAAATGTACATCTTGTTATGGACCCACAGCTTAGCCCAGATATTTTAGGACTAACACAAAATAGGTGAAGTAGAAAGTGAAACACCTTGAATATGCTGAAACAAAAAGAGCTTTCTATGGGATTTTGAGGATGAAAAACTGCGTAGTATCTTACACACACATACATTCACACTAATATTAACTAATGCTATACCGTTTGTGTAGCAGCACTGGGGTTTTGCATGCTAGATTGTTTTGTTCCTAAAAATAACTAGCCCAGGGTATCTACTGCCACAGAAATCCATACATTCAGATGTTGTGGCCAATCTTTTTGAAAGGGTTTGATAATTTTACACTTTATAATACAAATGAAAAATCTTGGTCTATATCTACTTCAACAATCTACCTAAACTTGTACCCCATCAAAGCATGTGAGAAACTGACTATGACCGCAGCAAGATAACTGGAACACACTTGCAACTATTGTGTTCAGAAGTCTGCTTCTAGAAACCCAGCATACAGGAAATTCAGTGAAGGAAAGTGAAAACATATCCAGATTATTTAACACTTCCATGACTATCTGCTGGCTCCAGCAGAGACTAAGATGCATCTTCCTGTTCTGTGGCTGCCTTTTCTTCTAGCACTCTTCTCTCTGGCTTTCTTTACATTACTTCCACCCTGGACTGAAGGTGCCAATGAAGTGTATAGCAAAATTTCTCTGTTGAAGAGAGCTGATCTGGAAATAGATTGTCTTTTTCTTGCATGGACATGTGTAGTCTATTTTGGTTCATCGATGCTTGAACATTCATTTGAAAATGAGCTCCTGCAATTACATTAGCTCCCAAACTTCCCACGGCAATGGTGTTGTTAAATTTTGCTCTAGTTTTTGGCTTGATCATGCTCCCACTTAATGAATGGCTAAACTTCTGCTGGTTCGCAGGGCAGTGATTCTGATTTTCATTTATTATTTAAATTATAATTTTACAGACTAGTGCACTGACTGACTACATGACTTGAGAACTGGGAAGTTCTAGAGTCTACATATCTACTCTTCATTTTTCAAAATCGGTCATTATCTATGAAACATATGACAGTGCACAAAACTAATGATATTTTAATCCAGTTCTACAACTATTAATAAATTATCATTTTCAAATGTAAAAGTATTTAAGAAATTAAGGCTTGGGATCAATTAGATGACAACAAACATATGACTTCATGGTGGAAAGAGTGCTTTTTGCCACTAAGAACCTGACACTTTTTTTTACGTATGTTCTCCTTAATGACCAGTTGCTACAGCAATTTTAATTGTTTGGAGTTGGGAAAAAATAGTTTGTGTTTCAAAATTCCTAATCTATCTATTTTCTATGCTTCTTGTCCTGGAAGAGTTTGTTTCCTTTTTGATCAGTTTATTTTAAAAAATAACTCATGGCTTCAAAAGATAATGGTTTAAAATGTAAAGATAATGGTTTAAAATGTAATTATATAAACAGTGAAGTTCAGGACCTACTCTGTCTACAAACATCAAAAGCAAGGGTTTTAATTCACAAACATCTTTATCAACAATGGTAAAGCCTATAAATCACTCATCGATACAGAAAATGTTTAGTACTCTTAAGAAAAGGGTCTGAGCAGATCAGTTACAGAGACTAGAAATATAAAAATGCATTTTCCTAAAAGGATCTCTTTTTGTGCACACAGAAACATCTGTGCATGCAGTTTTCAAGTACCTGGACATTGACAAAATGAGTTCTACGGCCTATATTTGCAGGAAATAAAATGCTATTTTTCAAAAGTCATTTGGAGAAATTGTATCTTTCTGTGCAAATTAGTCTTAAGTACTGTATACTCTAGTCCTGTAGTTAGTGCTGTGGTTTGTATACATGTAGAAGAAGGCTGTACTGTAGCCCCTTAAAAAAAATATTTCAGACTGTGGTGGGTGGAAAATGGCAATGGAAAAGAATAAAAGTATGCTTATGTGCAGAATAACACACAAGTGCTTGATGGCTGGAATGTTCTTTCCTGTGCAGCCTGGACAAGGTCCTCCCAGGCAGCTGCAGTGCTTTAAGGTAAGGCAAGACTCTACTGTTAACCCAACCCCATAGTCAGTGAAAAAGCAAGGAGGAACTGTAAAGTGCTGGTTGAGGAGCCACCTGAAGGTCTCTGACCATTTGCACAGTAGGGTTGATGCAAACAATACTAGTTCTCAATAGTGCTGGATTTTTGAAGCCCTGCTGCTTTGCAGGTTTGTATAATGGCTTTCCCATCTTCATAACCCATTGAAGGATTTTTGTTGGCAATCTAGAGAAAGAACCAGACAACCTAATGACTGATCTTATACCAGTGCTTTCAAATCTTTCTCTTTCGGGAAAGAACTGAAACATATGAACACAAAGGCTTTGCAGTATGTGCCCCCTACGCACCTTTACTTTCTGGGCTGGAAACCAGTGCTCTAGGCAGATTATAGCAGTTGTAGTATTTGTGGATTCAGTCAGAACATTTATTTTCTGATTTACTTTCTCCTTCTCATGGTAGCTTCAGTCCCTTGTGAAGAATGGGGAGATGCAAGTGGTCTAGATCTTTCATTACAATTCTGCAACATTTCTTGTGTACCAGCAGTCTTAGATTCTTGTACTGAATGACTGAGTTTCAAAGGATTTGAGCACCTCATAAAGTAGGTTTACTTAAGGCAACAGGTTCTTGCACTTCTGGCATTGACCTGTTAGTTTAGGTGTGTGACATTTAGAATTTTAGCTGGTTTTGATAGACTTGAGGTGGTCAGCTTCAAAGAAATGACCATGACTACAAGTGTCTACATTAGGCATCTTCTAAAGTATTGGCTTAAATCAGGATTCATGAACCCTTCATTCCCCTTGGTTTGCTTATTTACATTTATTAACTGCACTGTTTAACCTTTCACCTCTTCCTTAGTAATGTATTTCAAATTACACCTTTTATCTGATTTTGCATTAGGCTAGAAAGTCTGCCTAATGGCAAGCATTTACATTGAAATACTGGCATAAATATTCCTAACTTTGCCCTTTCTGGGTCATATTCTCCATTCCCATTTTAAAATCTACATTAGTTCATGTTCTTACTTGCATCTTATCTGGCATGCTTCAATTCTATTTCATAGATTAAATAAAATTGGGTAAATTCTCTGAGGTTTCATTCAGTCTTTTCTTCTCAGCAAATTAATCCAGGACACAATGTCCTGCAAGTGGATAGAGGGTTAATCAGTGTTTGTATAACCTTTTCCTGAACTTTCCTAAGTTTTCCAATTAACGGAGGTAACTGAAAAAAAGCCACAACATTTTGTGGTGTACAATGCTTCCTTTCCCTATTAGCAAAGTTGCTTTAAGCAGCCATGCATATTTCTAAAGACTCTAACACATGAAAGTTTAAATCATTTCTCACTGTGTATGTGAAGCACCAGCTAAGATGGATTTCAGTGGTAACTCTTACCTGCCTGCTCACAATTCCCTTTCCTATTAGCCTGTGAGCAGTAATAAGAAACAAATTTCTTCTCTGTAGAGGAAAAGGCCTTGTTATGCCAAGGCACTTTATAAAAGCTCTCTTTCAACTCTCTCTGCATTGATGGATGGTGCCACATGGCCTGAGGAGGTATGCACCCCTTGTTGAGCTGTACCAGTGAAAAACTACATACTGCAGATACATAGCTGATGGAACACTTGCAGGCAAGGCAGTGCAAAAGTGGAAGCTGTGGTGGAACGCATCAGAAGGACAATCCATCTCAATAGGCACACAGAAGTTAGGAAAAGGTATAGCTGCCCTGGACTGTAGTGGTGGTTTAACCCATCTTCTCAATGCTCGAATAGGAAAGGTGAAAACTGACTGATATCTGCAAGGCAGAAATGAAGCTGATACTTAAGGACCGACAGATTAAAGTCTGTGAGGAAAACAAGTCTGTCATAGTTAAGAGCATTCCACTTTATCCAAAATCCTTTAACTCCAAACCTGATTCATTAAGCATTCCATTCTCAATACTGGTGATATGAACAAGCCCTCCATGAATGATGACTGAAAAACATCTTTATCAGAGACAAGTATGTGAAAGATACAAAATGGGGACTATAAATTTCAATTACTTGGATTCCTCTTATTATATAAGTAAAAAAATATTCCTACAAAAATTCAAACAAGTAACCAAAAAATGCTGGCTACATTGCCATGGCAGTGATAAATATTCTCTCATTTGAATCTAGCACCATTAATTTTGTCACATAGCTGCTGCGATATCGCATTATTTCTTGTCTCTGTTCTTTGATTTAATGATTTGACTTTCTTACATTTGAAAATAATAAACTAAAACCTGCATTAAATTAAGAAGCATCACATAGTTTGAGGACTGGATAGTTTTAGTTGCACCTGATAATATGCTCAGATAACTCTCTGCTGCAGAAATGGCACTGACTTCTTCTTGCTTTCAAGTTTGTTCTTAATTATGAGGAAACTTCTGACTTCCCCAGTTCCAAATTCATCACTGTTTCATTGTGTTGCAAACTGCTAATGTGTGCTAAGTAACAGAGGGGCCCATGTAGGTGTGTCTGTAATGTGAATAGATACATTCTTATCCTCATATACATTCACAAAATCGAGGAAAAAAAAAAAAAGGTCCTCTAACAGGCCTAGTGGAAAGCTAGAACGTGTTTAAATAAAATATTCACTATGACTCCTTTATTTGACGAAAATTCCCAGACCATGACTTCCTTTCGTAGTTCAAATGTCAAGCATCCCTTCCACTGTCGTCAGGGTGGCATGCAGGAACAGAGAGAGACCCTAAACAGAAGTCTTTAATGATGACAAGCCTGGTTAACTCAATGACCCACAGCATCTTTTGTCTCCCTTTCTCTCCATGTTGGCTCCTGCTGATTCAGATGGGGGAAGCCAACTAGCAGAGTGGTTGCTCATGCATAGTCTAGGGAAAATGCTTTCTTCACCCTTGTGCACAAAGTGCAAAAGGCCCTTCAATTTCCTCTGTACTGTTTTTCGTTTTTTGTCTTTTTCTCTGATTGACTTGCTTTATATTGATTGAAAAGTCATTTCCTTTGCCCAGTCTTCTAAAAACAAAATAAATGTTTTCTGTGACCCTAACTCTTAGGTTTTCCTTTCCACAGAGCTAAAGAAAAAGTTTCCTGTCAATTATACCAAAGAAAAAATTATATTGTTGTTTTGTAGCACGTTTTTCTCCCTAAGTGTCAAAAGGGAGCAAATGATGCATTAAGAACCTAAGAGCTGAAATAAAGATTAGGTGCAAAGTGCTATTGATCCCTCTATGAAAAGAAGCTAAGACAGATTCCACTCTGCTGTCAGGTTACATTTTCAGTAAGTTACCCAGATGCAAGATTTGAAACTTCTACAAAGGATCCCTTAAAGTGTTGTTGAAAGTATCAAATAAGACTATACCAGACGCTAAAAACAAACATTAAAAAATGTCAGTGGAGCAGCTGAGGTACTGTCAGTTTGCATTGTCCTGGTGTTCAATGTAGCCTGGTGCTTGAATGCTTAGGATGACAATATGAAGATCCAGAACTTTAAAAACATCACTTATTACATTCCCTCTGTGAATGCTCTACATACATATATATACGTATAAAAACATATCTATATATATATACACATATATATGTGCCTCCATGTCCAGAATCCACAGTCTTAGGCAAAAGATGTAGTTTCCATTGGATGGAGCAGAAGGCAGCTCTGGGTTTCATTTCCCTAACTCATTATTCATCCAAAGAATAGTCCAAATATTTTGGAGATTATTGCAAGCTATACTAGTTCTAATGAGAGAACAAACTGTTACTGTAAGTCAGTACAGTAGATTGTCTTCTAATTACCTTTTTGCTCTTGATAAACCTTTCTTCCATTCCTTTGCTCCAACCAGGAAGCTGGACAGCAGCTGAAAAATTATGTAACGTATTAGCAGAGAATATATGGTCAAATGTCACCCTTCTCTATACTGCTTTGATGTACCAAAGTTTGTCAGAAACCAGCTACTCGAGACATTTAGGTTATTTCCTGCATCAATTGATAACCAAGTTTAGTAACTGTATGTACAAAGTGCAAACAAGATAAGCTATGATTTTGATTGTTAGTTCCACAAGCTGGAAACACCAGAGATATATTAATCTAAAGGATTAGGCAGCTGCTGATTAAATTCTCTAAGCAAAAAAGAATTCTGCAAAGCCAAGGCAATGCAATGAACTTCCTGATTGTCTGTAGGGCATCTTTAGAAAATAACCAGAAATTTATTTTTTTTTTAATAGAAGGAAATTGCAAATGAAAGCAGATGTTGAACTAGCACATATGGAAATGTACTGGCGATGGAGAAGGTAGACTCCACTGCTAAGGAAACACTAACAGTAAGCAACTTTTGTTGAGCAATGGAGTAAAAATCTGAAATCCTGAAATACCCATGATAGGGACATTATTTCAATTGAAGGGGTCAAGCCTAAAGATGACAGGTTATTTGGGGTGAACTGTTTTAAACTAATACCATAAGAGGCAGGAAAACCCAGAGATGAGGTTTAAATTCAAAGTTATTGGAACATAGAAGAAATTTCTAAGTATACTGTACACCTGTATTGGAAACCTGAGGAATAGAAAATACTAATTTATATTTAAAAAGTTATATATATTAAAATGTTCTGCAAGTTTGTGAAACTAGCGAACACTGGCTTCACACAAATTTATGTCTTATGTCCCCATTTCTTTTCTATTTGGAATCATTTTCATGTGCCCTCTTGCAACATAATGCGCCTCAGTCATTCTGAGCCACCCATGTTGTACCATAAATAAACAAAAATTTCAGATTGTCCCATGTCTTCTAGCCACTTTTTGGCTTCTGACTAGCAAAAGGCAAAGCTCTGTCTTTATCTAGCTCTTGGGCTAGCTCTCTCTAACCTAGAGCTCTTCTGTATTGGCAACATAGCTGAACTATGTGTGCCTAGTCTAGACTGAAGATTCAAACCAGCTGCAGCAGAATCCAAGGCAAGCAGTTTGGACAAGTGCTTCATCGAGTTGACTGAAGAATACTCTTTCTGTTTAGTGTAGCCTTAAATGGTGAACAGGAGTAGAGCCAGTGCTGTGTCATAATTCTAAAAGGGTAAAAATAGCCCAGATAATTATAGACCAGAGGGCCTGAAACAATTCCTTGGAAGAACTATTAGAGCAGCTAATGTGCAATGCTACCCATAAAATTTTCAGGGATAGAAATTCAGTTTATTCTAATGAAAATGAACCTGAAATTCTTCCGTTAAGCAGTCCTATCGTGCAAATGGAGAACTTTCAATGAAAACAGCTGGAGTCAGGATCAAAATGCATTTTAAGCTCTTACTTTGGACTAGTTCTAGTTTAATAGAATAAATGCCTTTTACCAGCTGGAAAATACTAAGTGAGCTCCTGCAGTGTGTTTACCAGTCTAATTTTGGTGAAAAGGAATCTAGTTCATGTATTTAAGACTGATCTAGGATGCAAACTGGAGCAGTGTACGTAAGAATGATTAAGAGACTTACTCATTAAGAATTAGTAAATCGTGAACCAATCAATTCTGCTAGATCATATCTGCAATGATGCATCTTTTAGTGGTTGCTTACAGCAAAGCCTTTAGCCAGTGTACTTCATAAGCAGTGGAGGAGCCAGAGCAAAAGAATAGGCTGGAGCTCAGTTTTCATTTTGAGATGAGTTGGCAGTTTGCCTACTTTGCTTGTAGAACTCAGACTATTTTGCCTGGGAGCTGATAATCCTCCCAGGCATCCAACAACACATTCCTTGCTGTATTTTTCTGTCTAAGACCTTCCTTCTTATGAATTGATTTAGACCATGTGACGCCAGTTTACAGGTATGGGCTATGAAGTGAGACCAGCCAGAAACACATCCTGGCAAAAAGGCAAAACAGCGTATTTAATGAGTAATCACGAGATGAAACAGGAGGAAAATAGCAGAATTTGTTAGGAATCTTACAGTTTTCGCACCTAACAATGCTCTTGCTGCCAGATGCTGCATTCATTCACCTTCAAAACTGTCTGCATTAATAGTAATTGTTCCATTTAAACCTTACTTGAAAAAAAACTTTCTCCATACCACTGACAGCAGCTCTCTGTGAGACCAGGGAGAGAAACCTGTGAATCTATTCATTTCAACACAGTGAAAGGAACCCACAGACAGCCTAGTGAAGGAAAGCTGTGGGTGAAGTCACTTGACTGATCACAAGAATGACTTTCCACTTCTGTTAGGCTAGTTATGATTAACTATGTGATGAAGATATAGTGCTGTTGATATGTAACATCCTGGCAGCTGATATAGAAAACAACACTGGTAAAACAGTAGTACAAACTTAGCATTCATGTTGTATACCATGGATCATTATGAGACTTCTGCAGAAGATTCAGTAACCACTAAAATTTTATATATGTGTCTTATAGTTAGCAGGAGCATGTAATTTAATAACACCAACACATCTTCAGTGTGTTCTGCAGACATGCCCTTGTAAAGAAAAATCTGACTGTTAGGGTCAAGCAATTGGTGTTGCAACAGTGCCATTGGTCTAGGAACAAAGAGTAAGTTCCATTCATATGTAGAGGAAAGAAAGCTAATCTGAAAAGAACATGGGAATCACTTTCTGAATATATTTATATATAATTTTCAGGTATGACTGCTATTGTTGGGCCACTATTATCTG
Organism: Psittacus erithacus; assembly: GCA_009867235.2. Taxonomy (NCBI): domain Eukaryota; kingdom Metazoa; phylum Chordata; class Aves; order Psittaciformes; family Psittacidae; genus Psittacus; species Psittacus erithacus. Next base: position 31,467 of record WYDI02011403.1, read on the forward strand.
CATTAGAAAGAACTGTATTTAATACTTGGTTAAAATACAGAACCAAATAAACACCACATATACCAAAAACTAAGTTATATTAGGAATTGTGATATGAGAGTCTTTGTTGCATATCTCATGTCATTTCCATGTCTTCCTTATCAGACTTTTAAATTTTATTCTTGCCTTCTGAATTTCGCAGAGCTGCACCTCATCTGCTCCCCCTCATTTCAGAACTTGCCCCATTTATCATACCCGTGATTTTTTCCACAGGCTTTTACATTGTAACTCAAATGTTTACAGTGTTCTGTATTAATTACAGTGCTGTATAGCCTTTTGATTGCTATCCTTATTATAGGCTGTGTATGATATGCCTGGGAATCAGCAACATCCTTTTTGTGTGGTTTACACACGCGCTAATCTTGTTTAGTTAATTCTGATTCTTAATTCTGAATCCTTTCCAAAATGCCCTGGAAAAGGAAACTCTGGCCTGTACTTCAGAATACAGCTAATGAGAAATAAGGGGGGGCTGGGGGAATCAAACAGGTTTTAGAGTTACAATTAACATCCTTTCTATTACAGTACCTAAATGCTTCTATAAGGAAAGGCAGAACTATTCAGTTTACGTTTACCTTGCAAATGCTGTGTCTAGGCAGCATAAGATTACTTCCTAGCACTAACTATAGTGTCCTGTAGCAGGGAGAAAGAGAAGCAGATTGCTTATTCATTGGCAAAAACTCTGTGAGCATGTCAAAGGGGTTTCTAGGTGGAGGAAGCAAGGTGGAGAGGTGCAGTCTGGTAGAGGGTCTGCTATGCTGCTGGAGCTGGAAGACTTGAAAGAATAGGACGGGAAGAAGTGGGCAGAAGAGCTAAACCTGGAAAAGCATGACAGGAAATTAGAGTTGACTGAACCCTGGAAAGCGCTGTATGGAAGCAAGAAGGAAGAAGGAGCTATCCACTATGTGAGCAAACTCCATACAGCACAACTATGATATAATAACGCATAGCTAAAGAGAAACAAGACTTTGGGTTTTTTTTCTGATATACTTACTTCAAAGATAAAGTGAGTCATTCCACTTGCAGTCTCTGGACACCTTCAGGGAAACTACACTCACACACTGAAGAGGAATGTACAGATGCTTGCTTTCTAGTATTTAAGATTTTCTGTTTGTTAGGATTTACATTTGGTCTGTCAAGGAGGATAAACAGTATCATGTGATTTAGATAGCCCACCATACCCAGCTGTTGAAGTACTTTTTCCTGTAGGTTGCTGTTTGTTGAAATAAAATTTATTAATGAAAAATAATTACAGCATAATGCATGTAATTTATTAGAAATATTCTAAACAGGTGAAGCAGTGAGGAATAGTCATTGACTCCAGAACAAATAAAAACTATTTGAAAGATTTTTCCTTTCTTCTAAACTCCTTATCCCTTTTTATTCAAGCAATCACCCTGGGTTGCATACTGTATTTTAAAGTTATTCTTCCACTACTAACTAATGTATTTACTATTATTAAAAATTCTGTGTGAGGAAGAGCATCTTTCTGATTAAATTAGTCTTAATTTATATGTTGTACCCCCTTAAACAAAAGGAAACAACAAAGTCAGATGGTATTTGATGGCTGGGATCAATCTGGCTTGGAGGATTGATCCTTGGAGCAACTTACACTCCCAGAAGAGGAAAAGGCTGAGAGTCATAAGAAGCTTAAAGTGTACAGCAAAAGAAAAGTCTGAGATACCTCTGAGAAGGAAGTAAACACATTTACCAGACTGACAAATAAAGAGGCGTCCTAGGGACAGAAGGAATTATGCAGAATTTGCCACAGCTCAGAGAGAGCGCTATAGAGTTGAATGAAAAAAGACCTGGAAGCAAAAACCTTCTCTGCAAGGACACAGAAAGCAGAGCAAAATTTCTTTTGCTTTCTGCTGAGTTTTCTCAATTTTTAAAGCAGGCCTGTTGTCGCTGTTCTTCACATAAAAAATTACTTTTGGACTTTGAAAGCCTTTTTGGTCTTTTTAGAGGAAGAATCCCTTCATTCCACTGAAATCTCCATGTGAAAGCAACTTGTTCTTACAGCGTCTTCAGATGATCAGTGTTGTTGTTGGACCACTGCTATTGCTCTGCCATGAGCTGGCAGAATGTAAAGGGAAAAGTATTCTGCTCTTGGTTGAAGGAAACTAAAATTGAAGTAGAAAAAGGTATAAGGAGAATAAAAAGACAAGAGGGATCAACTTTCTGAAAAATATTGATTGTATTGAAAAAAAAAAAAATACTGAAAACATTCTCTCCAAGTCTTTTCACAATTGTCAAGGAAGGGGAGCATAAAAAGAAGCAGAGGTTGCCAGAGAGCGTAAAAGGAAACCAACTGCCTACAGGAGACCTCTATTTTTAGATTTAAAAGAACAGTCTTTATCAAGTGCCTTCTGTGAAGAACAAAATAAAAAAAAAAAACAAACAACCAAAAAAACAAAACCAAAACTATCAGTCATCTTTCAAAAACTGGAGAAAAAAGATATATAAATAAAGATGGAACTGGACACCTTTGCAGCTTTTTCCATATTAAAACTTTCTTCTTCAAAGAAATGTGTCAGAGGGCTCACTCTCTGTAATATCCGGCATTTGTTTGTTCACACTGACCTAATTTTCACAAGACTTCAGGTTTTCATGTGTATAAGTAATTAATCATGAATACATACACTGCAGTTTGTCATTAATGTACAGAACATAGTTGTCAAGGAAAAAAGTAGTTCATGAAAAAGATGTATCATTAAACCATTAAAGCCTTCTTGCACACAGTTCCCTGTAAATCAGGTGCAAACTACTTAAATACTAATCTGTGCTAATGCTTTTACGTGTAAAATAAGTAAGTGTGTTTTTATTTCATTTTGGACAGCCAATCTTTCTTTCTTGTCCATATTTGCATTTTTCTCTTGTATTAAGTACATATAGTTTAACACATTTAGACGGTGATTCTTCAGCTGGGGAATCAAATGCTACATCAAAGCAGATACAATAGTTTCATCATGTGTTTAATGACAACATTTTGCAAGTGCATTAGAAGTAATAATTGCTCATCAAACAAAATAAAATGAATCTTGGAAAAAAATAAAGCAGTTTTAATAAAGTACTTGAGCTGCAAGGGAAAATATTTAAATTTGTAATCAACACATGCAAACAAATCACTCACCAAATTTCTTAATATTGTGGTGCTAAGTAAGCAAATTATCCATATTAAATATTATTAAAATAGCTTTTTTTTTCTTTTGATGTAAATACATTAGTTGTAATGTAACTATCAGACATGAGAAATACAAGAAAACACGAACAGCAAAACCGTATGCACAATATAAAGTACTTATTTTCTCAGATGTTTGGACTTTGTGCTGAAGACTGTCAGAGCATATCAGGATGCTGCTGCTTGCAAAAAAATGCTAGAAATACAGAGGACAGAGAGAAGTCTGACCTCCTAGAGGAACACACTGAATGAATTCAAGGATTTTAATTCGGGAGAAAATACATGAAGAATTTTATTTTTTTTTTCACTTCTTTAAAGGAAAAATATCTCTCTCCTACATTCAGTGATGTAAAACTCAGGGGAGACATTGAGGGCTTATTTTTTTAAAGGAAACATATTGGCATAGCACAAACAAAAGTGAAAAATTAAACTATCAAACCAAATGCACACCAAGAGTGCAAAGGTTAGATTGTTACTATTATTGAAGAGTTTTAGTTAAAGCTGAAATTTACTCTAGCATTCAAAATCTATACAGTTAAAGTAACCAAACTATGTTAACTTTGTCCAGTTAAAGGCTCTAGAGGAATAAAATCCACCAGAAGAGTAAAAATATAGAATCATAGAAGCATAGAATAGTTAGGGTTGTAAAGGACCTTATGATCATCTAATTCCAAGGCCCCTGCCATGGGCAGGGACGCCTCACACTAAACCATGTCACCCAAGGCTCTGTCCAACCCGGCCTTGAACATCACCAGGGATGGAGCACTCACAGCTTCCCTGGGCAACCCATTCCAGTGCCTCACCACCCTTACAGTAAAGAACTTCTTCCTCATATCCAATCTA